>JAMKCH010002998.1:0-157482 GCA_023653785.1 Ophioderma brevispina
TAAGTTACACCAACCAACCCAGAGTGAGTTGGCTCCAACGCTCAACACGTTTAGCTGCGCCTCATACGCAAGAGAAGTAGGGCAATCGGTTTCTTAAAAAGTTGTCAAAATCCAACTTTAAACGACTGGTAATTAGAGGCTGTATGGTAACAAAGCCCTGTGTTACGGTAATATCTTGATCGATTATCGATTATTCATGGACCGAGCTGATTGAATTAAAATTTGGAAAGCTTGCAATGATATGTAAGCAGGGGCAAAGGGATCGTGGTGGAGCATTGCTGTTGTCCACTGTTACAATGTTCCAAACGTCATGCATAAGGAACGTCAACAGAAAAAGTGGCAGCTAATTATTGTTGCATCCAGAGTTGAAGTATGTTCCCAGGACAAAAGGATGTCCACTTCTTAACGAAATACCAAAAATATCAATAGCCGTACGGAGACTCCAGACGTAGCCGTCAGCGCTTGATGCGAGAGGAGACGGAAAGCAAGAAGCCCGGAATTTACGGCCGACCGTGTTTTCCAATCGCTAGGGTCAGGGTCATTTTACAACAGGCCTAGACAAGTCATCGTCAGCTGTGTATACTGCTGAAGCTGAGCTAAGTTTGGATATCTTATACTCGATTGAGCTGGTGATCGACACGGAGATTTTGCAGAGCTTCCAGAATTTTGTAATTTTAATTTTGGTAAGATTTTACCTTCAATGTTTTTTCTACTGTCGCATTCACTTTGTGTTGTGATCCAGAACGAGTTTGTTGATGAATGCACTTGTCTAGGTAGGACCTAGGTGAATGTCAATGATTACTGGTGAAATTGTAACTTTTTAAATGATTACTTCTCACTCCATGTCAAGAATCAGAATACCAGATAAGGTTATACATAAAATTTTAGTCAATAAAGACACTATACAGTGATTCGTCTGACCTGAAGTTGAAAGTTTGAAAAGAGTCAAAATTGAAAATATAATTGCAAGAATAGTTAAAAAGTGACGGTCTAAGATTCAGCAGGGATAGAATTTCGGCGAGAATCTGGGAAGGGCAAATAGATTCTTGCAAAGGTTCTCGTAAACTAATTTGTGTGAAGCAATTTTGATTCTCGTAAACTCACTAAGATTAATTTGATTCCCCGCGAAATCTTTTGTTTTTGGGAATCAAGACTGATTCATCTGGCACACAGGCGGTGAAATCCTACTCATGGTAGAATTCTCATAAAGTTATTTTTTGCAAAACTGACATACATGTAGATGTAGTGATGTACTGTCAGAATAGGAGAACTGCAGATTCTCCCCACTGACTTACGTGCACAAATGGTCGTACACAACACCAGGAATAACAAAATATCCAATTTGTTGCTATCGATGTAGGCCCTAAATTAGGCATTAATTCTTTTGGATCTTGCATGATCACTTGTAGGCTGTGTTAGGATACCCTAACTTGTGACAAAGCATTACAATAAAAAAATAATTATTTTTGATTATTTTTGGATTTTCTTAGCAAATCACTGATTGTGATAATGTTGCCTTAAGAATAACTGCACATTTTTTTAATTTTTTTTAGAAGATGCCCATTGTTTCAAACTTTTAGATTTTTTCACAGTTTTTGTATATATCTGGTAACGGGACAAACATGTATGTTCTCTTCTCTGTCAATGTCCATACTGTAAAAGTGATAATTTCCGCGTGTGTAATTTTTCGCTTTTCAGCGATTTTTAACATTTTTGCTTGTTTTTAAATTCGCCCTTTTTCAGCGCTATCCTAATAGACCTCACACAAACATACATTCTCGCTGTTTTTAATTTTCGCTCTAAGCTCAGAAGCGCGGAAAAGCGTGAAAATTATGTAGCGCGAAAATTTTCACTTTTATTTCAGTAATGTGTCAGACTCAAAGCAATTTCAGCATAACTTTTTCTCCAAAGTATTTCACTCTTGGTCAAAATTCTCACGAGTATAAACCGAACGTAGTCAACTGAGAACAGAAAATTGAAGATGACTTCACTCTTAGGTTTTTCTTTTAAAGAGTGAAATTCAAGGTTCAAGAGTCTTTCACTCTCATTATGGAGGTGAGTGTAAATTGCTGACTGACTACGCCAGCATTTCCCCGCCAGGCAGAAGTTCAGAACCACTAGTTCTCCCGCAAAATGCAATCTGACATACACTGGCGTACCCCGGGGGGCTTTGGGGGCTATACCCCCTCAAAGTTCTCAAGAAAAAAGAGGAAGGAAAACGAGAAGGGGGGAAAGAAAAAAGAGGAAAAAGAAAGAAGAAAAAGAAGAGGAAAAGAGGTTCTGATTAAGGCAAATACCATCAACTTCAAAATACATACGGCTTAGGCTATCCTCTGAGCATGACGCCTCCCATATGTACATATTCATTATGCCATTAACTTAATCAAAGGAAGAGTCATGCCAAAAATGTGTGTACCTGATATACAAAATTTTTTCCACATTTTTCAATAATTTTCACTCTTCACGCAAATAAATATTACCGTGATTCCACTTGAAAGTATTCCTTACCAACATGTTAGCAACAGCAGATATCGTAAATATCTTCAAACTCATGAAATTTCATGAAATTTTCCACAAGACATGTAAATTTTACCGTGACTAAGTCCGTTGTTTTTGTATTGCCATATGCGTAAACGCAAGCATTTCAAATTGGATATACTGGTGCTAAAGGTGTAAGAGTGTTTAGCGAAAGCACCGGAAGCTTTGGATTGGATCAGTGGTAATGATTATATGAAAATTGGAGGTGAAATGCTGTCATGGGTTTGAAATTTGAAGGCTTACACAAAATGTAGCTGTTACACATAGTGTTTTGGGACTTTCAACATATAGACTGTAAAGGCATACCTGTTAAGACTCAACTCATGTGAAGTCCCCATTATTGGGACTAACGAACGGCTTAGCCCAAGTGAGCAAATAGATTATTTTATTGTTTACATATTTATTTGATTTTTTTTTTAATTGGAATGCGGATTCAAAAGTGTTGGAAGAATTCTTCAAGGAAAGGCGTTTTCAGTTCTGAAAACCCTTAAAAACCAAAACCTTCAAGGAGCTTCATGGGGCTCTGCCCCCTGGATGCTGACCACCCTGGAACCTAACAGGGCCCTAAGGCCGGGCCCTGGACCCCACCCGTACTCTCGTACATCGCTTTTCTCTACTTCTGGTTCAAAACCTCTTCATCAAGAAGAATCCCCCCCTCAATAAAATTTTCCCTGGGCACGCCTAATGCGGTAGATGCACGTTACCACAGGCACCATCTCACACCTTAGGCCAAAAAAATAAATTGTTTGGATTGTCCTAGATGCCTCTGGTCAAATGGTCGACGGGGTCGGAATTTAAAAAAAAAAATTTAGCCACATAGTTGTAATATGAATATCGCATCAATTCACATTCAGAACAGGTCTAAATAAGTAAAACAATGCGATTTCAAATATCAATGTACAATGCACTGACATGTTTAAATAAACATTATTAACATGAGATGACGAGCCTCAAAGGAAACCTGTTTCATTGTTTTACAAGGCTGGTTGAGTGGCACTTGTCCTGCAATGGCATATGTCGAATGTGGGTTTGAAGTTGGGCGTCAATAATACGCGTTGCTTCATCAAATCAGCGTCGCACCACCCGCCTCCCCCCTCCTTTAAAAACGTTGACCTGTACTCTTGAGCACTTGTTAGATATCATGGAAGAAACTCTTCCAAGTTTTTATTTGCCACGAAACCCAATTCAATAACTATTCATGCTGTGGGTCCCACGTGTTATTCGACTCAGTTCTCCAATCCGATCCCTATCTTACTGAGTATCTAAGGCAGATTTTGGCATCATTTTTACCCATTTTTTTCTGATTTAATTTCAATTTCTTATAATTTTGTTCTTTTTTTTCCTCAAAAATTAAAAAACTTTTTCAAAAAAAAAAAGTACAAACGGTAGGGACGATGGTATAAACGGGTCGTCGGATGAGGACAATCAAATAATATTTTTTGTTTTGTCCTTTGTAGACCCTATTTCAGAGAAGGAATTGTGATTGCGCTATAGTAAACTGTAAGGTATACCTACGAATGGTAAATCCAAAAATGCTATTTGTTTTAATTTTAATAAGTAAATTTTATAATCGGAATCCCAATAGTAATTTAACAGTGGAAAACGGAAACGCCAACTTTCAGTCCGTCCATTATGAACCACACCGTAGCTTGGCTTTCTGAACCACCAGATACAACTTAGTCATGGATGAGGTGTAGACATGTAGGCACATACGCTATTTCCTTGCTATCAAAAAAAAATCTATTGGGACTGGACCTTTCCAGCAGCCACTGAATTATCATTGCACATGTATACAAGATCCATGTTATAAAGGTGCGTGTTCCGATCATCTTGTTTTGGAACCCGATTTACCCAGTAGTTTATCGATTTTGATATCAGATGAAATGCATATTTTCCTCATAATGGTTAACCATTAATATTAGCACGTACTTTGAATAGGAACTTATTGAACATGTGCATTATTGCTTCCTACCTCAAAACCTGCAAACTTGTTCCCATGTACTTTGTGGGGCTGTATGCAAGTGCCAGGCCCTCATATCACTAGAACACAATAGACATAAATCGGAACAAGCACAAATAGCAAGAATTTTGTCAAATTCCCGCTACAAGACCAACCGTTTGGTGACACAACAAATCCTTCCCCCCTCTACGATTCCCATCTTGAATAGACTCACTTTCAAGGTTTTGATGCCGTCACCTCACCCCTGGAAGCTGTTAAAACCAAGATTTCATGTCATCCAAGTTTATTATGCTCATTTAAGACAAGTCTGGTTAGTGATGAATACCGTCTATCGAGGAGTTTGCTTGCTGACGAAATGATAGGATCATATATCGCATTGGGTATGGTTCCACAGCTAAAAATTGAAGCCCTGCCTGAAAATGTCAATTGACCTCAATTGAAAAGTTGAGTGTGTGCAATTGGAAACCAAACTTGGTTTTGGATTAATAACCGAAACCCCCTCATTTTGTTTGGAGGTCAAAGGTCACATCTCAAAGTCAAAGTCAATGAAAGGTCTATGATATATGAGGCCTATCATTCACAATCCGTGACAGCAGACCTAGCGGCCCGAGGACTGCAATGTATTTGTTGCTACTATGAATGAAAATACTTTTGACAGCACTTGAAAGGTGCATTTTGTTGATTCCGGCACCTTCTTTTTATTCATTTTTCACTCTATCCTTGCAAGGGGGCGGCAACCATGGTAAAATCATAATCATAGGAGGTGCGAAAACATTACACAACACGATTACCTCATATCTAGGTAAAACCCTCCTTTTTACACAATTTATTGCTTAACTAAAACACCACGGTTTTTTCCTGAATTTTTAACTCTATCGCAGCCGCCCCCAATGCCAAAGTCATTGTGAGGCAGTTAAATATGCTAAAAAAAAAGGCCCTTTTTCACCAACACAATTAGCGCCACTTTTTGTCACTGAGGGTTTCATTTTTAAAGTGAGTTAAAGGATTTTGTGTCCCAATACTTCCTTTTTTCCTCTTCTTTTCCAAGGCTACATTTTTCATAAAAAATACCCCTCGGGCTAGCTAATAGGTACCAAGGTGATTATGTCAACTCCATAAAAATCATGTTCCTTAGACACAACCATTCGGCGAGTTGTGTTCGGAGAATGTTCAACTCAACTCTGCTGAGCCATTAACACTGGATCATAACAAAGTCTATCCGCACTGGTGTTTTCCCAGCTAAATCTCTCCCGGGAAGCTGCTGTGGACACCCATTCTCAAAAAGCCTTCCCTAGCAAAGAGGTGCTCAAAACCTATCATCGCCCTGTGTTCAAATATTAAGCCTGGCGTGTCTAAGGTCATCATGGAGAAATAGTGAGTGCCCAGATAAGGATCATCTTGTCTCAACTGACTTAAATGAGAAGTTTCAGTCAGCTTACAAAGAACGACACCGCACTCCTTAACTGCACTTCTAATCTGGGGCTTGTCAAGACCGGATATCCTCAATGGCCCAATTCAACACAGTAAGTGCCAGTTTGCTATTGTGCTGTTAGATCTTTCTGCAGCTTTTGATACTTTTGATCATGCCATTCTTTTTGATAGTGTTACAGTTGCTACTGTCAAAAACTTCGAAGGTACTGCTTCAGTGGATTCGGTCTTAACCCTGCAGAAAAAAAACCGCTCTTCGCGTGCTGCATTGGGATGAATTTCAAACCACATCACTCCCTTTCGGTCTTCCTAGGGTTCTGTGTGGTCCGGGCCCTCTTTTTTTCATAATTACACATACTGTATCGCATCAATCATCCGGACGCACAATATTGCTTACCCGCACATGATGCTGATGAAATTATCAGTCTATTTGACATTTGATCCTAAGATTGATGGTGATGCCAAACACAATGCTGTCAAAGACTCTCTCTTTGTATTGAATGAAATCAAGGAGTGGATGCGCTGTAAACACACTCAAATTGAATGATAAAGACAAGAATTTTTCATCTTCATGTTCATTCATCTTTACACAAATAATCGCCTCAAAGATATTAGCATCAGGGTCGGGACTTGGATGGTCCCACAGTCCTCGGCACTTAAAAAACCTTGGTGTCGTGTTTTGATCAGACATGTCTATGACTGAACAGGTAAAGGTCATCATTAAGTCGGTTAACTTTCACTTCGCAATATTTACCGGATTCGCCGCTTTATCACATTTTGAGAGTTTTGTCATCATCTGGTCCGTTCACTGATTTTAAATCCCCTCGCATTGACTTGCCAATTCACTTTTGTATGGCATGTCGGCCAGAAGATCGGAGTAAACTTCAGATTTTGCCGAATAGAGCAACCAGGCTGGGTTTCAGCTCTGATCGAAAGACACAGCCACACCACTCCTTAAGAGCTCCATTGGCTTCTACCAAATTAGTGAGCGCTTTGTCTTTAAGCTTATGCTTCTTCTTACAAGGGCATTTCCGTCTTACTTGTCCGAATACCACGAATACCTCTCTTTGTAGATTCCTGGCAGGCCAGGATTGCGTTCTGTAGATGACAAGACGCTCCTTACTGTTCCTCGTACAAAAGAACTAATTGGGTGACAGGGCTTTCAGCAATGCGGGCCCCTAGCCTATGGAAACTCTTTGCCTATCTCTGTTCCCCACTACTCACGCAAGTCCATTTGTTACTTTTAAGAAGCTCTAAAATTTCATCTATTCCTAAGAGTTGATGTGTGCTTAAATGTGTTTTTTTTGTTATTTATGTTGCACTCACTTAATAGTTAATTGGGCAGCTGTTTTCTTTTTTTTATTTTATTTATATTTTGATTTTACGTACTTATTCTCTAGTAATACAACAGGTATTTAAAAGATGAACCATGTTTTACAGGCTAAATAGTAATTCGCTGACTGACTCTCTATTTTGTTACAGCGCTTTTGAACCTTGTTTTGAGAAGGCTCTATATAATGCCTTTGTATTGTATTAATTGTTTTACCCCTCTCAAATACAATTCAGTTTACTTGTTTAATTTTGGGTACTTGGTTGAAAAATTGAATTAAAATTACAAATTAATAATGTAATGACCTTATATAATGACATGGACATTGGGCAACAGCAAAGTATGCCCCAGGCTTCCTCTAAGGAACCAAATTTGAATATCTTTTGGTTGTTATTTTACAGATATATTGCAAATCCAAGTGTACTTTTGGTGACCAAAAATGGGATTGACTACTAATAGTTTACTTGTATGGTTTGATAATTCAATGTTTAAGCTACCATTGTATATGTAATTGTGGGACCAATATGCCAGCTTGCCAGGATAAATAGATAGTTGATATCAATGTTTGTAAAAAATTTGGATGTGACATATTACAATTGAACGGACAACTAAAGATGTTGAATAAAAGTGTTTTCAACCAATAATGCTTGAAGATTGCACATGTTATTATTTCCTACAACACAGTAGAATTTTCATACACTTTTATTGGAAATCAGCAGTATATTGGCTAGTTTTTAGGGGTGGATGTGCCATTTCTTTCTTGTGAACGGAACAATTGCATTATTATGAGTAGTTGTTTAATCTGAAGAATATTATGTTTTATTATATTTCAGTCCAAATGAATTTTTTTGACAAGAAACCACTCACAGTTTTTCAATTTAAAAATGTTTTTCTTTCTTCCTGGCCTCTTTGCTTCACATTCTTTTTCCATAATCCATGCATTACTTTAACTGATCAAGGCTAAAAGCACAGGTTTATGAAATTTAAAATGGAAATGGTTCGAAAATACATCAAGCAACCTTAATGACATTAATAAAATATAAACCCATCCAATGTGAAAAAAAAAGCCAATCAAACAAGTGAGTTGAAGAGTGAGATAGGCCATTTTTATCCAAAAACTCCTTTTTGAGGGATGTGACCAAATGGGTGTGAACGGACAGATTTTTAGTGGTCTGGCATTATTGGAAGAGCATATAGGACACATTACTCATTGTGCTTTTAAGTCCCAACCAAAATAAGCTCTAACAAAATAACTAAAATTAAAATTGGGTTACAACTAAAATATGATATTAATATTGAGCAAGTTGACAGACAGTTGTTTTGGATGGGACGGATGTGACTAATGTCATAAAAAACAAAGTGGCATGGACAAATTAAAATGATTGCCCAGCCCATAAAGATCGTATGGTCCTAATGTGTAGGGTAACCATTATAAAGCTGTCTTCCAATTGTATTTCAAAATTTAATTTACAAGTGAATATGTATCTTGTTACCACAACCCTCCATATTCTTACACTTAAAATAGTGGTGGTGTGACAAAATGAGTGAACGGACAATGAGTGCTCCAAATCCATTTTGCTGTAAACAAAATTAAGAGTGAGCATAACAACATATTGTTTTAGGTCCAATAATCTTACATAAATATCAAATGACAATATTTTTTTGTTACCCCAGACATATTTCATTCATGCATTTTTTTAAGAACCATTTAAAATGTGTTTACAAGTAACGGACAATTTCAACCCACACACTTCAATTTTGCATGCTATCATAGTTATAATACAAGAAAAGCTTATTTCCCTTAATTTGATCTAATACAAGGGTACTTATTCCTCCAACAAACATAAAGTAGAGGAAATAGGAAAATGTGGGTGTTTGCAAAATACAGCTTGACAAAAATACCCTTAATTTCCAGTTGACACCAAAATGGTCATTTTAGGCACGTTATGATATCACAACACCTAAACATGTGACAGGATCCAGTGGTTAAGCTTAGGGAGGTAGAGCCCATAGGGATGAATTGAAAAACCACAATAATGATACTCTGATCCCTTAATTTTGAAACATCTATGAAAAAGACCAAAAATTCAAAAGTGGCGCCTAATCATGAAATGGGCCAAAAAACAACTTGTTTTTTTTATGACAATTGAAACGTTGGACTTCAATTGGAACCAAACTTTTTGTCATAGGTGCACCATGGGATCCCTCATGTTGCATGAGGTCGAAGGTCATGTGCCAAGGTCAAGGTCCATGGAGCTGATTCTTTTGTATATAGTGAAGCAAGCCGAGAACGCAAAATTCTAGTTGTCTTTGTGTTTGGTAAAAAAAAATTAAAACCAAAACGTCATGAAATTTGTGGCATTGAGATTTGGAGGCTGAATCCTCTTAGCAAGTCACTGACTTTAAGATCCTTTTGTTGAGGTTGGAGCCAGTTGTTGGATTGTGCTGGTCAGAGATATGACTAATTTTACTTTGCCCGTCATTTGTATTTCCTTCTTGATTAAAGTATAAGATTCAATAAGTCCGAACAGGGACATAGCCAGTGGGGTGGTAGAGAAGCAGAAGCGTCCGGGCAGATCCAAGGGGTGGTAGAGAAGCAGAATGCCTTCCCTCAGAAAAAAATGAGGGAAAAGGGGACATTTTTTTGCCTGTTGGTTTTGATATATTTTTTGCTGGGAATTCCCCCTCCCCACTACTGAGTTTGGCTACATTGCCTGTTTTAGAGAAACTATATTTTGCTAAAAAAAATTAGCAAAAAAATTGATAAACATCTCCGCTAAGAACAGGCTGATTTTACATAGGAAAACTAAAAAGATTATGCAAAACTGAAAAATCCGGTTCGGTCCATGCTGTTTTTTTTTTTGTCTCCTCTTAAATAAAAAAGAGGTGGGGGTTTTTTTTATGTTTAAAAAAAACGAAAAAGAGAAGAAAATGCTCATAACTCTAAACTGAGGCTAACTGGTAACCCTGGATTTTAGGTGATATGGGTAATCATGCATGTACAATCATACTTTTTGAGTGGACAGGCCTTTTGGGCAGGCGATTTAAAAAAAAATTTGAAGATGCATGTTCTTATAGTCGTTGGGACCCCTGATTTTAACAAACACGGAAGTAGTATCGATTTTGTCATCAGATGATAGGCGGCTCTAATCCATTTCATTCCAAGATACACTCTTTAAACAAAAATCCTGTTGTTTTAATGGGTAAGTATTGGAATAGGGCTTTGCAATTGGCAAATTGCTTTTCCCATCAAAACCTCCAAGTTTGTTTTCCCCATACTTTGAGGGGTGGCATGTGCAAGTGCGGGGACATCATACATTAGAGAACACAATAGACATAATTGGAAACAAGCACCTTTTTAAAGGTGGGTGTTCCGATTTATGTGTATTCTTGTTCTCACATCTGATATGAAGCCCTGGCACCTGGCATACACTTACCATCAAGTATCGTGGGCAACAAACTTGCGTTTTGATAATAGAAGCGATAATGCACATTGCAAGGCCCTATTCACTACTTACTGATATTGATGGTTAGCTATTGAAATATTGAACATTGCACATATTTTTTTTATATCTTTGCAAAGAAATGGATTTGGAAGCTGAAAATTCAGTACGATAAGATAAAATACGGCCTTTCATCTGATATCAAAATTTCTACTACTTCGGGTTAAATCAGGGTCCCAGAGGCGATTGGAACAAGACCTTTAGTGGATAAATGGAATTTTTCAGGACTTCCTCCAGACTTTATGTTATTGAAATGAACTGTTCATGACTGGCTCCACTTCATTACCATTGAGTTTCTTCTAGTAACGTTTACTATAATACTCCATTGAATTACTATGTAATCAGTGAATTGAAAAGTGAAATGTTCCCAGCCAAACCCATCCATTGGACGTGAACTTGAAGGTGTCCCACTATCCTGAACCAAAACAAATTCCAATATTTCTTTGCTGCATGTATGCAGAAAGGTGGACCAGACTGTACTCTGCTTTCATATACCACTTTTCCCAAGACCTTCAGCTGAAAAGAAAAATAGGATACTTTTTGAATTTGGTACCCACACATTTTAAATAAGTCAATCAAAATTGTGGCTCGTACATAGCAGCATTACTGCATGCCTGTAACCAACAGAATCGCCACATTGGAATTGACATAGGCCCCTTCCTTACAATCTGTACATAGCTGTGGCCCACTGGCCAACTACTGCTCTAAAATTAAAGTGTATATTGGGACTATGGAAGGAGCTGAGCCTATTATGCTATTGAATGTGTTTCGATTTAGGTCCCTGACGATCCGTGAAAAATAGGCTACATGCAATGTTGGTCCAGTTGTCATTCTGAATAAAGTCCCTGCCACGGTTTTGTTTGCCAAGATTGTACTCTTCATGTGCATAAAACTTGCCTTAACATTCTGTGTCAATGCAATTCAGCGTAGCTGTTTGAATTAATTCAACAAATTGAGTCTATATTTGGTGCTGTCTCCTGTAATATGTTTTTTTTAAATTTCCAGTTTAGTGTAATGCTTTTGTGTTGACTCAGAACCCGGACTTGGACGAATTTGCATCCCTGTAAATTAGGAATTAAATTTGCTCCTGTATTTTAAATGTATGAACCAAAATCTGGTTATAATAGGAGACAGAACAGAACTGTGTTGATGAACTCATTTTTCTAAGATGACTCCCTTGAAATCAAATGTAGAGTCAAAGCTCCATTGTTTATACAGGGCCTAATAGATAATAATTAATAATAATAATAATATTATTTGGGATTACTTGCAAAATACATAAACAGAAAATAAATATAGTAACATTAAAATTGACAAATGCAAAAGCAAGTCTTCTGGATAAGAGAAGGGTTTGCCAAAACCCGATCACAAAAGTGCTCTCATATCCACAGAGAACAAAACAAAACAAATGTACATGCACAGAGAACAAGATCAAATTTCTTCAGGAAACCACAAGAATAGGCAAGGCAAATTATGCACGTGAACCAGTTAATCAATGATAAACTGACTGGAGAAACAACACGTAACCCCTGTCTATATCAAAATGGTTTCCAAAAAACAATTGTTACAAAAAAAAACCCCCATTATTCAATCAACTTCATATTATCAACTTAAAAGTGTGATTTACAAACAGCCTGCTTTAAAGTTAATAAAGATTATGACAACACCAAATCAATGGGATTTCTTCCAGAGAGTGGAAGTGAAATAAACATAGAATTGAAAAAGAAGAAGTCCTTGCCGATTGGTGCAAAAGCCTAGTTTCTGCAATTTCTATGTTGAAAATCAAAGAAAATCAAAGAAGCAGGGTCAAATCACATCATGTAAAATCTTAAAACCCAGAACAGGCCTTTGAATTTTGAAAAGCATCCTTCAAGCGACTAGATTCAATCAGAAGTCTGCTCAGTAGTGGGCGAGCCTGCCTTTGGTGATTGCTTAAAAATAAAGTACGTGTAATTTTCCGTTGCACTTTCTCTAATCTATACAAATGCTCCTTTGATGAGGTGCCCAAACACATTCACGTAAATACTATGGGCAAGATGAGAGCTTTGTGGTAGAGGTTAAAATCAGTGCCATTAAGAAGACAGAGTTCTTGTGCATCTGATGAAGCCAGACAGTTGTGTTGAAACCTTACTTGAAATTGCAGCTATATGAGATCAAAGGAAAGATCCCTACTGAAAGTGGACACCAATTAATTTGTAATTGGTACTTCACAGCAAGTTCACATCTCGCCTTGTTGTTTGTGTCAAATAATCAGTTTTGTTGTGATTCATTCTTAGATCTTCCCCCCCCCCCAACCAATTGTCTACATATTCCAATTTTGTCCTTATTAGGTTACATCTGGTCTTGTCATTTGCAGAATATGTTTTGTTGCAGTATGCAAAAATTATTTTTTTAGATTTTTTTCAATTTTCTGATTTAGCAAATCACGATAATAGTGCTTTAAGGGAGTGTCAACCCTAGTGCTTTTGTTTTTCACACACACAAATTTTTTCGGATTTTTTGCACCATTTTAACACAACCTGTGGTCTAAAAGAACTACGTTACCTAACAATCCACTGCAGAAATCTGGACTGGTATTTTTTGCCGATTTAAACAACTATTTGACCATTTAAAGTCACACAAACCGCATGGTCTTAACGGCAGGAATTAAGCAAATTTTACGTTTCAGTTGTAGGCGCAGCATCGCGTGCGCGCAGGGCATTTTACTGCGTAATTGAAGCGTGCGCGTGTTTTTAATGTACTTTGCGCAAACGCATTCTGGAAAAAAAGCGAAAAATAATATTTTGAAAAGGTAACCAAAGCCGCTTCTAATTTAGACCAGATGAAATTCAATTTCTTCTGATTTCTGGATGTTAGGAGGGACAAAATATGCTTGATTCAATAGTGCATAAGATGTATTTCCAGCACTTGCACAACATAGTCAATTTGAAAGTTCAAAGATAAAGTTATTGAGGAAAGCGACAGCTTGAAATGGCGGTGGTAAAAGCCACTTGTGTTACTACAAACACAGATTTTCCCTGTTCAATTTTCGCAAAATTTGCCAAATTTTCAGACAAGATAACTCCCAAAAGACCGACAGTAAAAGTTTAAGGTTTAAACTTTCCTACGATAGAGTCGGTCTTCTCTAGGGACGTTTTCTCAATTTTTCGATGTTTCGATTTTAACTAAAGATATCTCCAAGATATACTCAAATAATTTGTCGAAAAAAGAAAGGTAAAATCACACTTTTTAGACATTTGCCCTTATATTTCGAAAAGTAAAGCTCATGTTTTAAGAGAAAATGAAAAAACGTCCCCAGACAAATTGTCTTGTTTCTAAAAAATATAACATAAGAAATCATGAAAATTCAAATTGTTTTTGTTCTGCTGTCTGAAAATTGGGGCAAAATCATGTTTTTTTTAGTATTTTTCAAAATACGGAAAAGTTTTGCATTAATTCTATGCCACATCGTGCTGTTTCATCATCCAATTTTTCTTTCTAGAAATGTATACTTTTAATCAGTACAAAATCAAATATTTGCAAAACGATTACAAACCCAAATAGAAAAGCAGAAACTCAGGGGTGACACTGTCCTTAAAGGACATGCTTCGTCTCCAGACCCAAGATTTTACGGAAGTAGTTGAAATTTTGGTATCTGAAGAAAGCTACTATTTGTGCATTTTACCGGGTAATGCCTATAAAAAGATGTTTGGTTGGGATGTTATCATGTTATGAGCAGAAAAATGTGCCCATTTTGGTTGACCAAATATTATATTTACAAAATCATGTTTTTTAGGCTTCATATCAAAACATGAAAATGAAATAGCGAGTGGTGAAATCAGCAGTCTCATTCCAGGATGGAAAGGGGTGCCCACATCTGTATTCCTGAGTTTCATGTGAGGAGGCAAACTACAGTACATTGCCATTTGCCACTTTTATCACGACAACCCTGTCTTGATTCTTATTATTAGACTGGTTAGTCAATATTTGTTTTACGCCAAGGAAAGTAATCAAACGTGATCGGCTCAAGGACGACAACAAAAACATGATCAATAGGCAAAACAGGAAAAACTATGCAAAGAGTTCTCATACCTACTATTGGAACTTTAATGCTTGTAACCTTTTATTGCAAGTGACATATATGGGTGTGTTTGATCATGTGGTGAATAATCTGGAGGAGATATTGATAGTGAAACATGTTTACTGGAAACATTGTTTTGGGGAGTATTTTATAGCAAAAAGGCCAACATCCAACCCTTTTCACAGCAGTTAGGTAAGGTGGTATGTTTTGTAATGTGAGATTTCACATATCTTGTGTCCCTAAAAATGAAAGACTGATTTTGCTCTGATGTGAGTCCATCACTCAAAAAATATCCCCATCTGAAAAGGATTATTAAAGAAACCCCCCCCCCCAGCTGAAATATTTCTTAGGTAAAAAATGTTGAGATGTGAGGCCTCTAACAAAAATAAAATTTTATTCTAGTAAAAATGCTCTGAAAATGTTGGTTAAAAAATAATGCAAAATATTATTTGCATACAAAAACTGTTTGAGTCGGCATCTTTTTCAGGGGTTTGGTTCGGTTACGACAAAACCAAACTTTTTTCCCAGATTTACCTAAGAGAAGGCAATCCTGGAGCAGGTTTTGGATGTTTTGTCTTGCACGACAGAAAAAAGTGAATCATATTTTCCTTACATGAAAAGGTGCTTTTTGTTTTCAGCTTATCCACTTTTGGGTGTAATATACATTGGGACATTCTAAATTGCAAACCAAATTTTTACAACGGGATGCATTTTCTCTAAAAGTCCTTTGTGTCTTGTCTCTTTCAACAAGTTTTCAAACAAAATAAAAACTAGGCATTAATTAAAGTTGTTTGATCAGGAATTAGTAAATTAGTAGTCAATTGGAATATATAAACACCATTTTTGGCATTTTTAGTGGACACAAGTAAAGGTGTGCAACGGAGATTTTGAAGCAGCCAAATGTTGTGCCATAACAGAGATTTTTATGTCTGTAGAGTAGACCTCATAGATTCTTACCAAGTGATTTTGGTACAGAGATGTCTTAAAAAAGAAAAATTTTTTATTTATTGAATTAATTGCTTTATTTCAATATAAAACATTTAGGCTAAATTTCGTATATGCTCCTATACGAATTAGAAATTTAACAATTTTGTACCAAGGAAACATTCTAAGCTTAATCCTTCAATGGGGGAATTTTGATGGAAGCTTTACATCAGTGGCAAAAAGTCAGTAACTTTCAATTTTTAGGGACACCTGAATGTGAAATCTCTTGTTGCACCTTTTTAAGTCTAATATTTCAAATATTTAAGCTAGAACAATGAAATATGGTATATTGTGTACTGGATTATATAAGGCTGAACGGTTTTGGCTTGTGATTAGGAAACTTTTCCATAAAGTCCCAGTATTACAAAAATTTACTTAAATTTGAAGCTTGGCAAATCTTTCAGACAACAAAAGCATTGTTAGCCAAGGTTGCCTTAGCGATTTCTCAAGGCCTGTGGGAGTGGTTACATCCCAATTTCTCACAATTTCATAAATTGTTGGACATACAAAGAAAAGGACATAAGAAGTTGAAAATTAACCCATGGTTTTGAAGATAGAAAATTATGTACATTAATTTATTTTAACCTTCACCGTACTGAGGTGGGTCAAGTGTTCACTGAATGTCATACAAAAAATTTGTGTAGAACATTGTAAAAAAAATTTTTCCAAGCACAAAGACTGCGGTGAATGGCTCTGCATGTTTTCTAGCATCTGCCCAGGTGCCAAATTGAAACATGCCAATAAATAGGTACTATTTGATCCAATTAAATTCATATGATATATACAAGGGCTTAGTGCAAAAAGGCCATTTGCAATAGCTGCCACGGGTTAGATTTGGTAGGTGTAACACTGAATACAACCATGACAAATGGCGATTGCAGATGGGGCCTATTTGCACTAAACCCTCAATATACATGTTAAATTTCTTCCATCTCTGCCAAGTGGTTGAGGAAAAGTGGAACATCTCGAAGTAGTATACGGATGTTCACTATAAGTGGAAACAACCTTTGAACAAGTACATGATGGATAACCAAAAGATGATAGGTCATAATGCAACACTAAGGTAAATTACTCTAGTAACTATAGTTTCTTATGACACAACTTGGAAGCCTCTCCTCTGATAAATGGTAATAGAATGTAAGTGGCCAAAAGAATGGGGGTTGCATGTTCCCACTTACACTGAAAAAAGGTATAGTATGCGCTATGCCCAAGGAGCAAACTGGAGAGGTGGTCCACCAAGTCCAAGAGGCTCACCCTGTTTGTTTTGAGGTGGAAGTTTGACCTCTATAGCATAATTCTGACCTTGCCGGTGTTTTTAAAGGGAAGTTCAAGGTTGGTTTTGTTCCCCCTTCTGCATGTGTGTAGGTGTGTGAACAGTGTTTGGTTTGAAAAGTGGGAGGGTGTCCACGGGCAAAATGTGGTCTTACAAGAAATAAAGGAAACTGTTTAGTGAGTGACTTTGTGAAGCTTTAGAGAAAAAAAATTCTTTTTAAAAAGTGATAAGTCTTAAAACTTTAGCTAAGTATTTATTTGTGTTGCATTTTGGCTTTACTGAAATGTGAATTTTTTTCATAGTAATGTCCTTACACAATTTGGCACTTTTACTTTTAGTGAAGGATTGGGATTTTTTGTGTTTTTATTTTGCTTCATAAAATCTAAAGTATTTTTATTTTGGGGAACATTTTGAAGTTAAATTATTCTGGTGATGTTCTACATACATGCCAGGATATATCCATCGGGCATACTGAGCTCTCCTTTAGGAGCAAGTCATGCTTAAATTTCTTATCTAGGGAAATAAAATGGTTTCATTTCATGTCACAGACCAGATCTGTAGAGAGCAATAACCATTAGAATTTGTATTACCTTTACTTAAAATTTGACCGTCGTTTACCAAGGATCATTAAGTAACAAGAATGTGGAGGTGCAAAGGTCTTTTTATTGGTGGTCATATCAGAGCTTCACATTTCATAATTTTTCTTTTTGAAGTTTTTCTTGAAAAAAAGAGCATGTTTTCTTTGGATTTGGTTCTTTTATAGGAAATGGGGTCTTGCCTCAATATGATGTCGATCCATTTCTCTGTTGGTTTTTTTTTTCAAGAAATATAACTTTAAAATGTGTTGGATAGTGGTGACAGTTGTCAATGAATACAATCAGCTAATTTGCATAAATTGTAAAAAAAAGTAAGTAAAGTGTTTTGTGCCAGTACGCTTGTGCGCGGAGTGCCCATCCTCTCTTTCCTTAGCGTTGGCCAGACATCCTAATTATTTTTTGCGGTGGGGGTTCACCACTCCTCCTGCACAATGATTCTGTTACCTTCCAGTATTGAATTATGCTGGTACCCATTTATACAACTGGGTGGAGAGGAGTAAATAGGTAAAGCGCCTTACTCAAAGGACGAAACACATGGCCAGCAGCTATGCTCGGACCCACAACCTTTGGAGTGTTGGGCTAGCGCTCAATCACTGGAACCACACATGAACAAATCATGTCCATCAATACACAGCACCTCCATCGACTGTTAACTATGAATTGTAACTTTGGTGCTGTATAGTTTTTGTCCGTAGATGCCTGTATTTTAGTAATACTGATAAAGCTAATTTGCATATGAACAAAATAAGTGGACAAATGGCACGTAATGGTGGACCACCTCCGATATTGAACAACCTATTTTTTCAGGCAGTCAATTGTTTTTTCAGGCAAATTGAGTCTATTTCCCTATGTTATAGGTTAAACAAGGTTTTCTGAAGTAGTACCTGGGTGGAATGTGACTAAAAAATTTATAAAAATAAAAAAGGAAATCTGGATGGAGGGGGATTTTCCCAGAACTGGGATTTGTTCATCATGGGGTCAATGGGGAAGGGGGGGGTTGGCAACATCTGACGCCAGCAGTGACCATTAAACCCCTGATAGAGCTCTATATTTTTGTACCCATAACACAACATGATGTGGTCATTAAATCCTGGGCATTCTAATTTCCAGCAGGGGTGTGAAACAAAGAAAATTACTTTTATGCTGCAGCGGTGGGCTTCTGTAATAAACCTTTACATGTATTGAGACAATGGGCCATAAACCACTTCTAACTTTTTGTTCAATGTGACACGTGTTCAGGGTTGTACATGTAGCAAAATTTAACTAGTATACTCAGATCACTACTGTGGCATGTTCACTATACCATGAAACATGACCTTTGAATGAACTTACAACTGAGATTGAACTAGGAGACCAATATCCTAATGTACCCAGAGAAATATATAGTATAATTTTGGTGTACAACTTGGAGCCTCTCTTCTGACAAAATGTGTAGAATAAATTGGCAACAGAATGAGGTCACGTTCCGCCTTACACCGAACATGGTATACACTTTTCAAGTTTGCTTCCCTTTAAATCACTTAACAGAAAGGGAAAAAATCTTCAACAATTGATACAGAATACACATTTATTTGGACACACTGGCAGCTCCCATCGTATGCTATGTAATGGAATGAGAAATATCTTCAGCAGCGTAGCTCAAATTCACAGGAGTTTCCCACGGCAGACAAATTTCATTCTTGGTATGTAACTTTGTCGCGATAATTGTATCTATTATTCGAAGTTTTAGTTGTGCTGTCTGACGCAGACCTGGATGTTGATATTCAATTTTTTCTACTGACCTTTTTCGTAGTTATACTTAACCGAGGCATCGAAATTGAGTCATGATCCTCAGCACAGAGACCTTGAAGTTTTCTTAACACAAACAAAACCATTAAGTCCTTCAGCCACTAATTAAGGTTTTATAAGTCCCAATTCTGGCATGGCAGTATACAGCCCCCCCCCCCCCCCCCCCAATCCAAAATTCCCGTAAAGTACTATTCATTTTTGATGATCTTCTAGCTCTTGCAAAGATCTATTTTAATCACTGCGAGTCAGAAAAAATTTGACTTAAGCGAGTACAAAAGTAAACCAGTGGATTTCCCAGACCAGTTATACGTGGTGAGGGCTTACGTATTTTTCACTGAAAAAACATGAGTTACGACTGACTGAGAGGGCTGAGATCTAATGATGACCCAAATTGGCCTTTCTGTTTTGACTTGAGTTAAAATTGAATAAGCCTGACAATTTCAACCTGTTTACACAACTCTTGAAATGAAATTATGACTCATCCAAAATTGAATTTGACTATTATCTACTTTAAACCAATCTAATTTTTAGCCCAAGTCCCATGGTGATATTATTTGGATTTCTGGCATTTTTCAAACTAATCAAGATTTATGAAAATTATGTAAGCAGCAAGGCAGGAATCATTAAATTTCATGTATCGGTAGGCATGAAATTGTGTATGCTTGTATGCTGGTTTTATTCAACTTTCATTATATTCATGTTATTGTATTTTGTTTGGTTTACTGATATTTTGGTTGTTGAGGTGCAACGCCATCCCCTTTTTTCTTCCAGATTACTACCAAACACGCGCTGCCTTTTGTCATATTTTTTATTCATGTCCTCTTTTTTTCAGCCCTCCCACAGCCAGTGAGCGTACACTTTGATGCCACTAAAAGAATACCAGTTGGGAGACTAACAAAGGCTGATGCTGCCGTAGTATCTGCGGCAACGACAAGAGCCGTTCAGGAGGGAGATTCCACAGCAGATATTCCGTCCTCAATGTGCTGGGAAGGTGAGTGTTGACTCTCAATCTTACAAGTTGGGAACCTAAACCAAGGCATAAATGCTGATAAATTAACCGAAGAGATATGTATCTCTAAGGGCAATTATTCATATATGGTTTTCTGACACATGACGCGTAACACGGTCAACCCTGGGTGATAACTTGATCGTTCTGTTCACACTAATGTAACGATCGGGGGGGAAAAAACTACCGGTCGCCCCAGATTTGGCATCATGTGACCGGAAGTGAAACGTTACTTGTATGAACGACCTGTGACCTAGGTTGCTGCTTACCCACAGTGGCGATGTGGAGAACACAAGCGACAGTGGTTGGTGATAAATATTGCCGAAAACATCGGCAACCGCTTGCCCAGAAGCCGTAAAGTGGCTGGCAATGATCACATGCTTTCAGTCGATACCATGAGCTGATGTTGTCGCTAATGCTGATTGGTTGATGCTGTTTTTTTTTTTCGCTGTCCTCGGTAGCTAAAGATAGTACGCAGTGGGGTTTACCTATTTCCGGTAACCGGGTTGAAACAGAGTTTTCTGTTCACACTAGGTCTCGCAGAGATGCCAACTCTCCCGTTTTATGTGGGAGACTCCCGGTTTTCGTTGTTCTAACCGTCTCCCGATTTTGCTAGCAAATCTCCTCTCCGATTTTCCGTATATTTCATGAAAGAAATAAATAAATAAAGAACAATTAAGTTAAAGGAATGAGGATAATTATCTTTTCAGAGTGAATAAAATAACATAGATTTTAAAGATTTTCAATATAAGTCCTATAAACTGGTGTCCGACATCGTTTTTCTCCCGACTTTCGGTGGTTCACTCCCAGGACATTTTGATTTAAACCATTTAACCGCTGTATGCTAAATGTCTTCTGAAGGTAATTTAGTTAACTACTTAACTGCAACAATGCAAAGGGATACCAACAAACAATGCATTGTTATAGATGAGACTAGGTTATAGTGGTTTTGTTTTTAAGTTTGAAAGCTTTAAAAGTTGAGGCCTTTTTCAAGAAATACTCTATATGGACTTAGTTCCTACTGACAGTTCCTTAAATGGGGCTGTCAGACGGCAGAGCTCTGTTCATTTTTTCTGGAAAAGCTGTATTTTAAAGAGCTCCATCTCATGATGCAGTTCATATGTGCATAGGTAGCTTAGTTTTCAAGTTATGAGCCTTTAAAGTTTAGACTTAGTTTTTAATGTGCTACTGTACTTAAACAATATTCTCCATGTGGATTGTGTTCATAGTCATACTGACAGTTCCTTAAATGGGGACAGTCAGATAGCGGCACTCCATTTTTTTTTCAGGAGAGTTATTCAAAGAGCTCCCTCATGATGCAGTTGTCAAATTATTATCCTTGTAAATCATGTAATATAAAAAAATTCTCGGATGGACTTAGTTTCTACTGACAGTTCCTTAAATGGGGCTGTCGGACGGAAAAGCTGTATTTTAAAGAGCTCTATCTCACGATGCATTTCATATGTATATAAGTAGCTTAGTTTTCAAGTTATGAGCTTTTAAAGTTTAGCCTTTTACATTAACCTTTTCATGTCATTCTTGGGTCAAAAATACTTTAAAGATTTTGGGTCTGTGGAATACTGAAAGCTGTATTCCAAAGTTGGCATGTCTGTATTTAAGGGCTCCAAAGTACTTTAAGCAATAGAAATGCAGGAGCTTTGGGGGCTTCGCCCCCTCGACCCGACCGGGGCATTGCCCTTGGACCCCCGGCCGTGAGGGGCTCAGTCGCGCAAGCGCTCCCTCGCAAAATCTCCCTTTTTTAAAAATTCCAATGTTGGCATCTCTGTGCTCGACCCGTGTCGGACCCGGGTTAAACCCTTCAATTTCCCAGGGTTGAAATTTTCGACCCGGGTTGGTTTTTAAGCCTTTTTTTCTGTTCACACTACACTTGCGATCCTGGTTAACCCGGGTTCAACCCGTGTTGAAATTAGCTGCAGTGTGAACGTGACCTTAGAAGATTTCTTCTTTCTCCATCCATTGACCTATTATTCACAAGACTTGTTCAATGTTCAGACCACAGATTCTAGTTATAATGGTCAGAATCGGTGTGCCCAGATGGTATAGAGACACCTTTAAAAAAATCAGAACTTTTGCACTGCCATAGTAAAGATGACAACAAATAAAACTAGATGGAGAACTGAAAACCACATCCCCATTTCAACTTTTCCTCCCCTTCCCATGTATGGGAACCTTGCCCTAACCCCATCCAAGAAGTAAATCATATGATTAATTGGTACTGTAGCATGGTGCAATAAGATATTTAAAGGGCAGCCAATTTCAAGACGGCATTTTCAATTTGTAAAAGGCATCAAGGCATTACATGTTTTAATAATAGGGCCAGAATGGCAAAATTTAGGGCATCACGGCATGTATGTGGCAATCCGCAATGCATTGCCTTCGGTTTTTTGCGCCCTGTACTGTAGGCCTAGCCATACGAGAATTGATTGTGTTAAATTTTCTCGATATTATTTTAAATAAATGTAGCCTCCTAAAATCAATTGCTTATTTCCTAAAGATGGACAGGTGGAGGTGATAGAAGGGTGTGTACTAACTGGATGATATCATCTACGTTGAGTGTCCAGCTGTAAAGTTGTGTTACTTTCAAATGTGTAAAATTGGACAGTACGTGTTGTAGTTAAAATTAGACAACAGTTGTGTAATACTTAATTCTGAAAGAGCTGTGCAAATTTAAGCAATTTCGTTGGTTTGCTGCCCAGTTAAAATTTGCAATTTAAACTGGGCAGTTTAAATTTGCAGTTTAAACTGGGTATTAGTATACACACTTTTGATGCAATTTGAGGATATGCTTGTGTGCATGTGATGCTGCGTTTTTTTTTTTCACGTTCAAAGTGGCGTATGTTCTTTGCGGTCAATAAATTGTTCAATTTTTCTCACTGGGTGGTGGCAATCTATCTGGTTGCATTTAAGCCACAAAGATAGTAAAATTAAGTTGAATATTACCATGAATATGATTGAGAATGAGAATGAAAGTATAGTTTTTTGAACCACTACTCTCTTTATGGCGATACCATCCAGCTCTCCATACACTCCATAATTCTATGCATGCTATTATTTTACACAATTCCAGCTACTTGTTTTCAACAAAACACTTTTAGATAATGAATCTTGTATATTAATGGCTTGGTAATGGAAGGGTGCTATGGGTGTCCTTCCATTACCATGCTCATTAATATGCAAGATTCATTAAAGGCTGATTCAGAGATTTTGAAATATAATTTTTTGTGTATTTTTTAAAAATAGTAAACTAGAACTAACAATAGTCGCCTAAAATGCTCAAATGAGACAAGTTTGAGACAAATAAGATTTTTCGTTTTCATGCAGTAAACATTTATTATGGATAACAGTGCCATAGGATACTGTGTAAAACAGAAATTCCGGATCCGGAATTTTATAACAAAGGTAAGATTTTCTAAATGAAGGACTTTGATTTGAGCTTAGCTATTTCACACAGTGATTAGTATACTGACAAGCATTATGTATATGCAAAAATCCTGATTTGTTTGAAAATTGAGGGCGCCCTCCTCGGAAAATCTCTGAGTCAGCCTTTAACAAAAAAGTGTTATGTTGAAAAGCTGAAATTGTACAAACCAGTAGCATGCATAGAATAATGGAGTATATTTTACAATCTAATAAAATCCTTTCGTTGTGCACTGGTTTGAAAGTAAAAAAAACATGTCAAAATGTCCATCCGTTACCACATTGGAATTGTGCATAGACATGTTTTGGCTTATTTATTCTCCCAGGGGTAAGCTAGTGAACAGACAAAATTTACAAATACACTCTAATCTCAGTTTAGAATATTATCATGATTAAGAGTGCACTTTAAATTAAATGTCACAGTGTTCCTTTAAAATGCTCTTCATATGAAGTCTCCAAGTCCACCTTTTTGTTTTCATTCCCCGGGGGAGTACTCTCTTCAAAAACAGTTGTAGGTGCTAAGTGAGTCCTAATCATACTAATTAAAGCTTGGGATCAGGTGTTAATATCACTGTCCTTCTTAAAGGCCATATGCACATACAGTGAGTCACACTTGAAGGCCACTCAAAGATTTCCGGGATAAAAAGAAGAAACGAGTAAACGCTCCACTGAATGTCAACATTGTCTGTTATTTGCATGTAATGTTTGTCCACATAACTAATCATTGTTTTGAATGTTAACTCATCGATGTTACCTCAACAACAAAATCAACAACTTTGGTAATAAATTTTCTTAAGCACAGTCATGTCTAGTTTATTATTACAACATTCTCTCAATCTTTGGACTTGGACGGTTTAGACAACTAATCTTAATTTAAGTCGATTATGTAATGAAACACATTTAACTGATAAGGTTTTTTGAAATCTCTGAAGACCCTTTGATTTCATTTTTTTGGCCTATATACGGTAATTAATAGAGCCTTTGCCATCCTTGGGAAGAATTTGCCGTTTTGCCGCTGTGTAAACGCCCTACTAGTTTTTTATGGCTTCTTGATGCCTGACATTACAGTTCTGCCAGCTGTGATCTTATGGAGAAATCTCATGGAAATGGATTTTTGAATTTTGGTGGGTAAATCCTCATTTTGGAATATGTTTTGTGCGGGAATCTATTTTCAGTTATAAATTCGCATGTGTGTCCGATACTTCGTCATTATAAATCGAGAGGGCAGTGTTTTGTTATCGATATAAGTACCCAGATTTTTCTTTGGAGCTTTGTTGGATTTGCGTGCTATTGTGTCCTTGCGCCCAGTGATTTGGTTGTGTTATGAATGTGTCTGTATGACCCCGGCCTTTGCTCAGATTCTCTGCCTGCACCATGCAACTTAATGTGTTCCTAATAAAAGTCTGACTCTGTCGCCCAAAATGCTTGTGTATTTATTCAGTAATATATATATAGTCACTTTTATGACAGAATTTATGTTAGAAGCCCTCAAATATCCAAGTTTTGATCCATGTAAAGATTCCCACGATAAAACGACAAAAACGTTCATTCCTGACTCGCCGTCCTTTTTAGATACAAGTCCTTTGATATGAAACAAGTAACTCGTTGAAGATACGAGGCATGTGTTGGCAAGAGTGGTGATTGATCGATACAAAAAACGGTTCATCAAGCAAGCGGCCGCTCGGGGGGCCGCGATGTCGTGGACGGAAATGCAGACGGATGTCAGGTTCAAATAATCTCCTTCTCTGCTCTCTCTCTCATCCCCCGACCCGGGTGTCTTTAAACTAACAAGTTTCGTTAGGAAAATAGGCCTCGGGGCAGCGGACAGTCTCATAGAGTTACAAAATAAAATAGGCCTATATTGTGAAGTTTACAAACATGCATACGGACTTTCATTAGGTCTACTAGAGGTTACAATTTTTAGTTAAGCACCATTCCTTTGGTTTCGTTTATTGTTAAAAACGGAAAGTAATTCTACATGCTGACATGCTAATTAAACACATATCGAAGTTTTCCCATCCAGTTCAAAGGCAGGGCAGGGGAAAAGATATGACGGATACATGAGAGCGCTTCTTTTAAAGCACGTTTTGTCATATAGGAGACCCATTTTGTACTCACCCCCCCCCCCAGTACCGAGGGGGAGAGAGAGTGCCAGTGCAGTGTTCTGTGTGTGCGGTTCATGTTCTTTGAACTGATACGAGAGTCACCGACCATGTAAACATGTGTCAGACAGCAAGGATTGGCCCTGAGATAGGTGCTCTCATTAAATAACAAAAGGACGGTGAGTCAGGACATGAACGTTTTGTTAAAACGTTAGGCATAGGATAGTGTAATTTAAATATTTCATGAACTCATCACATGTTTTACCACTCATGGGATTTCCAGGATTTCCCTGAGGATCACGTGACGGTGACACGCAGCTGATGGTCCCGTGTTGGCTATGAGGTTACACACACAGCGAAGTGCCAAGCATTTTGAACAGTTGTTGAAAAAGAAATCCCAACATAATATTTATTGAGAGACAAATTAATTCCATCGGTATCTAATCTAAAAAAGTACTATCATTTGGTATTTGTGCGAGATAAACTTTATTGACTTGTGTTAAGCGAAACAATTATGAATTAATCTCAGCAAGTGCGATTAACCTACCTATCAAAAAGCTGACATTTACACCACACTAAATTTTGCATCAGTTTGAACAACTATAAGCAAGTTTACGAAGTTTGAAGCCTTGTGCTTCTTCTCTTTCGGACTTTTTTTTGCACTTACAGGATATTGTTGTTCCGGGCAAGTCCAAAAATATCAGCTCTGGTTTATGGTTTACTGACTTTTACTTCCAAACAGTCACTCTATTACTCAAAAAAGTATTACTTGACATTTTTAATTTTTTTTTTTCCCTTTACAAGTTTTACTTTTACAGTGATGATAAAGGAACTCAAAAATTAAAGATATCAATCGTACACAACGTCGCAGACCCAGCTGGGAATGTCCCATTTGCCAAAATTCCACAATTCGATCGATATGTGCGTCCTCATCCAACACCCAGGGTCAACGATCTTGGCCCGCCACATATTATTTCGCAGCTCTAAAAATTTTGTGACAAGTTGAAGCGCATGCATTTGTTACAGTACAGTCTATCTCTCGACTCAGTCAGACGCCTTATGACCCCTTCAATTCCGTGGATAAAAAACACAATCGACATAAAATGTAACAAGTTCTTTTTAATTTTTAAAAATATTTTTGTGTTTAGTACATTTCTTTTCAAATATTATTTAACATTACAAATTACAATAAGTCATATGGCCATGCGGGGAGCGGGACATGCAACCGTGACAATTTACCTCGCCCCCCATGATAAATGGATTCAAACAAAACAACAAAGTTAACATAGCTTCCATTCATAGGTTATTGGCAAGTATTTTTTTTTTTTTTTTTTTTTTTTTTTTAACAAAATAAACAACGGGTAATTAAGTCCGAACTATTTAAAAAAATCATTTTAGAAATGACTAACATAGATTTGAAATCGAAATAAAAAAATATTTTAGAATGACTCTAACATAGATTTGAAATCGAAATAAATCAGGTGTTTTAGTGCTAAAAAAAAATACGTCCTTTAGTTGAAAAAGCGGTACAAAATGACCGACGCCGAACCCCGACGGCAAGGCCCACGCGGTGATATTTGACACAAAACAAAGTTTGGAACTCGTTTAGAATATTTCGCCGGTATTGCAAAATTAGGTGATCAGAAATTACAGGGGGGAGTGATGTACCTGTGGTATGAGCTGAAAAAAGTCATGAAAATCAGCTAGTTGAAAGCTTAGACTCGCTTGGGGAATTTCCCAGGGGGACCGTTTTTACATCAAGTGAAATTGGAAACCCACGCGGACATTCGGGAATTCATTATTTATATTATTTCGCACCTTTGAGTTGGAGAAAAAAAAACGACTCGTACTTCAATTTTTATTATCCTTTTATTTGTATTTTCTTCTCTCTTAATTTAATTTTCTTTATCACCCCCTCATTTTCCGCGAGATTGCAAAGACTTCCCGGGAAGGAGCTTCCCATATTCCCCATTTTTACCGCACCTGCTCGCACGTGTTTTTGCTTAGGAAATTAGGGCGCTACTTCAGTTGTGTTTGGTCAGTGATGTTCGTAGTCATTTGTTGCTTTTTGTGCATCGGGTACGCCCGGCCCGATTATAATTTATAGGTGTAAAATGAGCAAGCTAATTCCTTAATCTGGGGATTTTAATAAATACTAAACAACGAAACATTGCTAATGAAGATTTTCTTCGACTATACATGCATTAATGATTTTGTATGTACAATCAGAAAGTGATTAGTAGATGGACAGGCATTATGGAATATGCAAGACAAATTTGTTTGAAAATGAGTACACCTTCTCGGGAAATATCTTATCAGCGTTAGTACTAATAGTTATGCATCCAGTTCCTAAGGGCTACGATGATGTAATTGGTACAAAGGAGGGGGGCCGGGTGCAGTGGCGTCGGAAACCGGGGCGGAACAGAATAGTACAGGTACGTCCCAATTAAAATTTTGCCCCTCAGCCCTGGCCGCCCCCCCTTTCGGCTATCCAGAAATTCCATGCGAAATTCTAGCAAGAACTCTACAATGACAGCCCTCTGGTACTCAGCTAAACAATAAGTAGAACTAAGCACGGTCTCTTTGTTCATGCAGAACTCTAGTAAGAAAAGGCGCCCCAATACTAGTCACCATAAAAATTAATAAACTGATCCCGCTTCTTAGAGCATACTTGAAATATAGTTGAAACATGACTCCTCTTAAACGACATGGACTGAAGTCGACGTTCAAAATTACAAATGGCTAAGTGACGCCCCTATACTGGACGTCCAGTGAAGGAATAAGCTGACGCCGCCCTTGAAAACAAAAATGCTGACGTCTATGGCACCCTGTCAATACTGATGCCGCCACTTGGAAAGAAACATGTGGAAAGAAGTACTGCAATGGGCCACCCCTATACTTCAATACTTGTCATACAAAGCCAAGGAATAAAGATGCCGGCCTCTTAAAGAGCAAAAGAGCAATTGATAAGAAACTCAAAAAGCAACAGCGCCCATTGCAACGTGACATTCATTACATCGCCCCCATGTATTAAATGGATCAACCCAAACAACAAAGTTAAAAGCTTCCATTCATCTGTTAATTCAAGTAAAAAAAAATAAACAACGGTAATTAAGTAAGAATATTAAAAAAATCATTTTAGAAATGACTAACATAAGATTTGAAATCGAAATAAAAAATCATTTAGAAATGACTAAACATAGATTTGGAAATCGAATATAAATAATGGGTTTTTATTGCTTTAAAAAAATCGTCATTTTAGCTTGAAAAAGTGTACAAAATGGACCGACGACGAACCCCGACGGCAGGCCCCCGATGGTTGTGATGTTTGACACAAAACAAATGTTTTAAAAATAAGGAAATATTTTCCTTTTTTCCTTTACATTTTAATTCAGATTGCTGAAATTACAGGTGGGTGACTTGATTAACTGTGGTCATGAGCTGAAAAGTTCATGAAAGTCAGTATAGGTGAAAGCTTAGACTGGCTTGGGGGAATTTCCCAGACCGTTTTTATCATCAGTTGAATTGGAACCCAACGGGACATTTCGGGAATTCATTATTATATTTATTTCGCACCTAATTTTGGAGAAAAAAAAAAACGACTTCGACTTCAATTTTATTATCCTTTTTATTTTTATTTCTTCTATTCATTTAATTTCTCTTTCTCCCCCATCTTTTTCCCGGAGGATGAAGATTCCCGGGAAGGAGCCCTTCCCATATTCCCCATTTTTTTCCCGCACCTGCTCGCACGTGTTTTGCTATAGGAATTAGGCTACTTCAGTTGTGTATGGTCAGTGATGGTCCGTAGTCATTTTTGCTTTTTTTCTTTGTGGCATCGGGTACGCCCGGGCCCGGGATTATAATTATTAGGGCGTTTAAAATGAGCAAGCTAATTATTTAAGCTTGGGCTTTAATTAAATAATAAACAACGAAAACATTGCTACTGAAGATTTTCTCTTACTATACATGCAATTAATGATTTTGTATGTACAATCAGAAAGTGAGTAGTAGATGGACAGGCATTATGAATATGCAAAAACACCAATGGTTTGAAAATTGAGTACAACTTCATCGCGGAAATATCTATTCAGGTTTAGTACTATATAGCTTATTGCATGCCAAGTTCCGTAAGGGCACGATGATGTAAACTGGTTTACAAAGGAGGGGGCCGGGTGGGATGACATTGTTGGGATTCTTGCGACCTTGGGGACCTCATGGGACCTTTGACCCTCATGTCAGTCAAAATGTTTAACCCTTTCCGCAAGCTTGGTCCAAGTTATTCTTGAGTTCCATAAGGTGTAATATGACGTAACTTGTCAGAAGGAAGCAGATTAAAGAGTTTTCCACCGGAGTAGACGTTTTGAGGCATATTTCGGGCGAATTACATATGCAAAATGAGGTAGTTATATGCAAAAATTGCTTAATAACTTATATTTTTGAAACAGTTCTTGTCGATAATATGCACCAAAATTTTCAATGCATGCAACCCATTATGGTGGCATCTTCTTTGCCATTTCAAAATTGTGATACATGAAGCATTAGGAATGCAAAGGGGGGGGAGCTAATTAAAATGCATAACTTGCGGTACACTTAACACAATACAGAGGCTAGCAAAAATTCCCTTTTTACTATATGAAAAACGACAATGCCATACATCCTGTGATTGAATCATATGAGGGAGAAGGCTGAGGTGTTAGGGAGGAGGAAGGCTGGGGGGTTGGGGAGGAGAAAGATGGGGTGTTGGGGAGGGGAAATGAAGGTGGGGTGTTAGGAGGAAAAGTTTGGGGTGTTGGGGGAAGGTGGGGTGTTGGGAGGGGAGTGCGTTGGGAGTGGTAGGTGGAGGGGTCATGGTAGGGGGCATCGGGGAGGGAAAGGTAAGGTGCATTGGGGAATGGGCGTGATAGATAGTTGGGGAGGGTGTGCATCGGGGATGGGGGGGGGTAAGGTGATATTGTGACCTCATGTCACCTTTGGTGACATTCCAATGGGGAGGGGTCGGGGGTCGGGTTGCATTCAGGAAGGAGCGGGTCGGGTGAATCCAGGTAGGGGATGGGTGGTGTGAATGGACGTCATGTGACCTTTGGTGACCTCTGTGCTTTGGTGACACCATGTGACCTTGGTTGACCTCATGGTGACCTTGGTGTGACCCCATGCGACCTTGGTGACCCCAGGAGACCTTGGTGACCCCGGTGACTTTGGTGACCCCAGGGGACCTTGGTGACCCCAGGAGACCTGGGACCACAGGTGATGGTGAACTTGGTGACCCCATGTTGACCTTGGTGATACCATGTGACCTCGGTGATCCCATGTGACCCTCGGTGATCCCAGTGACCTCAGTGACCCATGTCATGGGGAAGGGGAGTGGAAGGGTGGTTTGTTGTGGGAGAAAAGGTGGGGGGGAGGGGAAAGAGTGAGGGTGGAGTGTTGTTAGGGGAAAAAACAGGGTGGGGTTTGGGGGAAGGGTAGGGGGGTTGGAGGTGGAGGGCGTCGGTAGGGTTGAGTCTTGAGTGCATAAGGAGGGTCGGTGTGCGTCGGTTCGGGGTCGGGTTGCGTCGGGAGTGGTAGAGTCGGGTTTTGCTCGGGGAAGGGACAGAGTAAGGTGCATTGGGGAGGGGCCATGGTAGGTAGTTGGGGAGGGGGCGTGGTAGATAGTTGGGGAGGGTGTTGGTTAGGTAGATAAGTTGGGGAGGGTGCGTGGTTAGATAGTTGGGGGAGGGTGCATCGGGGAGGGGGTGGGGGGGGTGGGTTGGTGATCTTTGTGACCTCATGTGACATTGGTAACCTCATGTCACATTTGGAGCCATTCATTGTGGGGAGGGGTCGGGTGATCAGGGCAGGAGCGGGGAGGGTGCAACAGGTAGAAATGGTGGATTGACCTCATGTGACCCATTGGTGGCCTCATGTGATTAGTGAACCCCATTGACCTTTGGGCCCCATGTGACCTTGGTGATCTTTGTGACCCATGTGACATTGGTGACCCCATGTGACCTTGGTGACCCATCTCTGACCTTGGTGACCCCATGTTGACCTGGTGAACCCATGTGACTTGTGACCCATGTGGGACCCTTGTGACCCCATGTGACCTCGGTGACCACATTGATCAGTGCCCCAATGACACCTCGGGATCCCATGAACCCCAGTGACCCCAGGTAATGGGGAAGGCTGGGGTGTTAGGGAGGAGAAGGTGTGAGGTGATGGGGGAAAGGGTGGGGGTGTTGGGGAGGGGGAAGGGGGGGATTGGGAAATGGAATGAAGGTGGAGTGTTAGGAAGGAACAGAGTGGTGTTTTGGGGGAAGGTTAGGGTGTTGTTGTTGGGAGGTGGTGGAGGTGCGTCGGGAGGGGTTTGGTGCTTCGGTGAGAGGTCGGGGTGGGGTGCCTCGGGAGGAGGGGAAAGGGTAACGTTGCATTGGGAGGGGGACGGGGTGAGGTGATCTTTGTGGCGTCATGTGAACTTGGTGACGCTCATGTCACCTTGGATGCCATTCATTGGGGAGGGGTCGGGGTGCATCAGGCAGGAGCGGGGAGGGACGCTATTTTTTATGAGCAAATATTAGCTTTTTAAAAAAGCTATAATAGGCCACTGCATCATTCATGCTTTGCGTTGAAAGTCACCTTTTTTTGAAGGGTTGGCCATTTGAATATCTCTGCTTAATTGTCGGTGATTGACATTTTTCAAAAAGAAAAAGAAAATTGGTTGGTAATGAAACAATCTGATAAAAATAAGTACAATTTGTATTGAAATAGATCAGTTTTTGAGCCTTGTAATGTACCAATTAGGTATTCAAAGTGGCTCCTAATTTCTTAGAAATACCGGTATTTTTGGGACTACTTTTGTATTCATGTACGGAAGAGTGTCCCTATCTAAGCTAAATCTTGGTACCCCCATAACTTCGGGGCATCTTCTAGTGTTTTGCAAATAGGAATCTTGGGAATGTAATGACAAAAGCTTAGGTTTAAGATGGGGCAGGGGGGTAATTTGAGACTTTGCCCTCAATTTGTTTTCCAATACAAACAAAAACTCTATCTACACGAGTGTCTCAGAGCCACCAGTATTCAAGTAGTAAGCCTTCGTGTCTGCATCCTCAGATAAAAAGGCAGGCGGGGAAAAACGCTTGCCTACGTCCACAGTATTAATTTCAACTGCTGCAAATATTTTTGGTTTTTTTGTGATTGAACTATTCTCTCCAATTATGCAATGCCCTTATCAGGTGAATATGTGCTTGTAAAACATGTATGGTGCTAAATTATAATTTTTTAATATAAATAAAACCATTTTTGGACACTTATTTTTTCATTAGCGTATTCGTCTGACTTTGAAGATCTTTGAAGATGCATAGTAGTGGTTAATGCAGGGATTAATGTGTACCAAAGCATTTCGCTCTTAGCTAAATCAAACAATCTTTGCCCATTTTGAGTTAACCTCAACCGACCAGAAAAACCCTCTGTAAAGTTGATACTATTATATCATCCTCACACGTTTTTATTGACATAGTATTTGAGGCATGGCTGTAAAGGGGGAAATTGCCAATTTCAGGGAATGGGAAATTTTTTATCTGATCACATTTGAGTTAATTCTGGTCGAGAGGCGTCATCCCTGTTGTAAAGTCATTGTTACAACTATTATTATTTGAGTCATATTATAGTTTGTCTTCATTTAAGATGGAAGCTGGTTAAAGTACCTAGAGTTCCACTAGAAGTGGATGTCAGAGCTAATGTAATCTTGGCGGTGAATCATATTCTACGTGTAACAGCTATAGTGTGTTCACTATAATTGTGGGCATACAGTGGTGTACCGATGCGTCGATCCAGAGGATCAAAATTTTCAAGTTGTCCACCAGAAGAGGCAACATTCATGTCGTCCCGGTGATTTGCGCCAAATGATTCTGACTTGACAAAATGCGCACATAGCGTGCGAAAATTGCCAAGTTTACTTTAGTTTGCCCGAATTTGGCTGAAATTGGTCCAAAATTCCCTGAATAAAGGAATGCAAATGTATATTTTGGTTCATATCGTCCCAATTTTTTCGAGCCAGAGGGGGCAACTTCCCCCCCCCCAAAGGTTGGTATGCCACGGTGGGCATAACTTCATGTAAAGTTGAGTTAATGCATGGAAGAGACCCTAGGTCACTTGCAATCCTAAGGTAAACATAGAGTCAAATCCAAGCTCAACATTACTTCTTTTATGCTTTATAACTTGAAAAAAAATCAATTTTTGCTCTGTAGGGCAATTCTAACCTTTACAAAATTGCTGTGTGAATGTCTTCCCCGTGCCAACCCCAATAAAAAAATTTACAACTACAGCCTATTTTGCTTCACGAACCAGTTTAAAACATTTCAATCACTCTACAATCTAAGCAAGAGCTTTCCTCGGAAAGAAAAAAAATGATACATTTAATATTTTTCACTTTTTAAAATTGACTAATTTTGTAAAATTCCACAAAATTTAGTTGTGGCCGTGAGGTTGATTATGGGGACGTGTTTACCTGGAATCCCATTTCCCTGAAAGGCTGCAGTGCAAATTATTAATATTTTTTAGATATAGTTGATTTTTTTGTATTAGTGTGTCAAAACCCTGAGTCTCTTTTTTACGTCACATTTACTTCGTGTGGGCATGAAACAGGATAATGTTCATATTAAAACAGTAAATTTTATGAAACATTCATACTGACATACTATCTTGATAGTCTCTTTAATTATAAACAGTATTCTAATGGATAAGATATAATACTTGTTATCAGTTAAATAACAAAATGTGTGCTGAGGAAATTCTTTCAAAAAGCTGACAGTTATCGCCATGCTAAAACAAAACCAGAAATCATAGGCCAAAGCAAACTTTAAAAACGATCGATCAGTCAGAGAAGAAACCACTGTCCATAAATCATTCTGCCACTTCAACAAAAGCTTGGTGTTTATTTCCATGTAGCCACATGCAAAGAAAGAAATCATGCAACGACAAAATGATTTTTTCTAACCACAAGGGAAAGGAATTAGAGCTATGTAACAAAATTATGTTTTTGCTAACTTTCTTTGAAAGTGCAAAGTCGTTTGTTTTAAACAAAGAAAACCCTTGCATTTTAAGGTTTCATTTGTGAAATTCTGTTAGCCAAGTTGCTGGCAGGAAAATTGATGTTAATCTTCGAGTTCGTAACCAAGCTATAGGCTAAGTTACTGAGGCGGGCATTGTTTGATTTGAAGGACACAAAAGTCATGTTGGAGTCTAATTTAGACCGGGATTTTAAACAGGTTCGTCCTACATGATGGACCTTTTCCCCTTGCAAATAATTTGAAAGTCAATGACAGTGAGAAAATTCTCATGCTTGGGCCGCAACGGCCCCATCCACAAGGAATTTCCTCACACGTTACAGCACCTTTTTAGGTATTGGAAGGAAAAGGTCCACTCATGTAAGGACTAACCCTGGTTTTAACCTGGGAAGGCTGCAATTTCAGGATGACGATGAAAAAAGACATCTGTCATCTGATACCTATCAAAGACGATCGACAAGCACCTTTTAAGTGGAAATGTTAGCACAACATTTTTTTCAACACTTCTTTAACCCTTCAATCAGCTGCTGCAAAAATTAAAAAAATACTTATCTCTGTGATATGTGCCCTTTTGGATATCTGTCTGTAGTGGCTACCTACTCCCTTAAACTCCAGGATCTTGTATCTGAGACCCGATTTTAAAATTTTATTTATTTGTCTGGCTTGATTGATTCAATATTCAAAATGCTGTTTACATACTTCTTCTAAATACCCATCACACAATAATCAGGAACATGATTTGACATTTTGTAGTAACCTGTGTGCGCAGTAGAAGACCTCAAATCCTCTGACTTCTTAGATAGCTGTCCATGAACACTTCAGAGAATTAGCCAATTTAGCTAGGCCTACTTCATTAGTTGCTGTATCAAACTACTTTCAATTTTCATCATAGTTAGGAATACAACAAGGCAACCCACACAGTTTCTGTGAAGACAATCACCACATTCTATGATGATATTGTAACCATGATGAATTGAGCATGCCTGAGTTGAGTTGATATCAATGTATTTAATAATATTTTATGTACAGGTAATATTCAGATGTTTTGTGTTTGAACCAATCCATAAGCATTTAATGTGCCTATATCTTCTGTACTAAACCTGTCAGTACTTTAGGGTCATTCATACTTCCACTGACTTGCCGTGCTTGCGTTGCCTTACCCTGGATAGCAGTCTTGCACATACTGCAATGCAGAGTGGCAACAAAGTTAAATTTGTTTTAAGGGGTTTGAGGGTTTAGTGATCACTCGGTACATTTTCTATAATTCAACATATATGGTAATTTTCAACGGTGCTGATTAAGAATCTGAAATAAAAAATGTGGGTCACTGACTTTGTTTTTGAGCTATACCAAAACAAAAAAGTGTATGTTGTCACTTTTTAACCACGCAAGTCGATGGGAACAGTCCAAATTTGACGTTTAGATCGCCTACAAATAAAATTTCTCGATAAAATTTTGTAATTTCGAAATATGTTGAGGTCCCGATGTCGTTCTCAAAATTTTGAATAAAAAATGAGGGTCACGACTTTTTCCATTACACGCCCAAAACCACTGAAATTGGACACTTTGTTCAAATTGGGCGTGTTGTTGGGCGGCAAGAAAAATCCGCGCCACTTCGCCTGCAGAAAGCAGGAAACGCAGGCGTAGAGATGCCGATTTCAATAAACGAAACAAACGCACAGTTTATTCGCGGTATTGCGCATAATACCGTTCGCAGCTAAACTAAAATTCTTCCTTTGTCCATACTGGGCTCATAATTAAACGAATGCTGAAGGTGTAAACAGCTTTGCGCGGAAACAAATCACACGTCAAAAACAACCCCTTAATAACTATTGCCTGCAGTGGGTTTGCGTCAAGTTGCAGGCAATGAAAGTGATCGATGTATCGGCAGTGCAGCACACTGCACTGGCACTTCAGTGCAGTGAAGTATGCACCTACCTTTAGATCAAGTGTTCCAAAAGTAAGAACCACAATGCATTTCATGATCAGCTAAAAATTCCCTTCACGTAACTAATAGCTTGTGAGCTAACATAAGCAGAAAAGTTAGGGTTTTATACATGTGTTAAGAAAAAGATTTTTGTGGGATCACATGACCCGATTGAGGTAAAAATTTCCCAACTGTTGCATTGTGATTGACTAAAATACCTCTGGGTAATATTAGTGTCGCAGCATCTGTATTACATGTGACCGGACATTCCATTTGTTTGTGATTAGTTTCTTAAACACAAACTTATTTAATTGTGCGGACTGCTAAGAACTTACTGTTACTATATCTGATTTCTTTTATTTGTGGTTCCTTCCTTTAAGAGTTTTGATGATTGTACTCATTCGAAGGTTGTATGCTTAAACCCAGGAAAATAATTGCAAACGTTAATGCATGTTTGTTGAGGCTGAAATTTTTGCATGACTAAACAGTTGCTTATGCATTTTAATTCATAAGATTTAATCCTTCTTTTGATATGAACCAGTAGAGTTCTAATAATATACAGGTGTGATTTTTGGAACCAGTACTCTCTTTATGAGGGTGGGGAGGAATTGTCAAACCAAGGTGATCCATTTTAAGTGGCAGTGGAAGAACGAGGCCAAGGCGAGTTCTTCCACACAAAATAATGAGTATCGGCTTTCATTAATCATTGATACTCACTGACTTTCGAGGTAGGCCTGAGATGGCTTGAGAGGAACGGTTAAATTGCTAGATTAACCCACATATATCTTTATTAACAGTTTGTTTATTTGCCTTGTTCTTTCTTTTTTGAGAGAGCCTCTGTAATCACTGTATGTAATGTGCTTCATGACTTTCTATACTTAACTGTTTCACTTGAAAATAAGTTGAATTATCCAACAAAAAAAGACCAAAATTAATAATTAAAAGAAAAATAAATAAAGCCTTAGAAATATAGAAGTCAATACAATAGACAATATAACCAAATAATAAAATATAAAAGATTAAAATGCTACTTTTACTAATGAAAAACTTTGCCTGTCTACCTGGGTTCACTTCTGCTACAGAAACATTAGGCAATCCTATCCTAATGTTGTCAGAGCTTGTTAATAATAACACCGCTTTCCATACAGACTATGATCCAGCGACAGCCGTCTTGCGAATTTTCAAGTCCGATTGTTTCTAACATCTTCCTACATTCATTTCTAAATTTGCTTCTTGACTTTCAAAGACCAGAAACGGAAAACTTAAGTCGAGCATACTATGCACGTGCTAAAGGTATAATAGAACCACAAGACTGTTACGAATAGGGGGTTGTTTTAGAGCTTGGCTCTCAGTCAGGAAGCTAATACAAAGGTGATATTTTGTTCCAGGTCGTTCACTATTTAGGACAATTTTGAAAGGCCACTTGTTTTAACTTGGGGGCAATGCGGGTGAGTGACGGGGAGGAAAAATAGCCTACAATCATAGGTGGAGTTGTAGCCTTACAACTGCCACCTTATTACAGTTGGTAATGTACTATAACAAGGTAAAGGGAAACTTATGGTGTGGGGTTGTAAATTGCTAAGTCCGTTATGAATTGCTGCATATCGAAAATGGCTTAAATGGGATTCTGGGTAGGAGGCACACAGGGCCAATGGCAGGTCTGGCCTGTGAGGGTTTTCCCATGTCCTTACAAAATACAACGTGCTCATCTACTAGGACACATTGGTGACTTGTTTATGCGTTGTATTAACATGAACAAATGTGTGTGTCTGTGTATTCATAATTTTTACTGAAAACATGGGGTGCAGGCTACAAAATCCCCAGGACGCATGGGACCGCGGGTCGCAGAAAAAAATTGACAACTGCAGAAAATTTTCAAAAGTTAAGGAAAAATAACAAAAAACCACCCTAAATTTATACAAAATGGTTCAAATACAGGCCCATATTGCACCAGAGTGTCAAAATCTGGGCCGACTGTAAGGATGTGCTCTTATGGTGCTTGTGATGTGCACTTCAATGCACATATTTGACAGAAAATTTTGCCCAGACAGTCTTTTGAAGGTCCATTCAGAAAGAAATTTTTTTGTAGGCCTGATGGGGTGTATTTTCTGTAGATACCAGTCCCAGCCAGTTACTTGAGTTTTTGACTGATCAGTGTGGTCTTGAGCAAACTGGTAGGAGGAGATGTTCATTGCGAATGGTCGTAAACTTAGCCCCCCCCCCAAAAAAAAAACTACAGCACTGAATAATTTAAAGGTATATCATATTGTGGAGCATTATAGACTTTACTGTGTGTGCAGTGGCATAACAGACCTTTTAATTGGGGGGGCATAAGGTTGTGCCAAGGATTTTTTTTTGGGGGGGGGGAATTGGGTCCTTCTCCATAGACACGGGGACGCAACAGTTCTTTGGGGGGGCTGGTGGGGGAAATGGTTCTGAGCATGCTCACCCTTCCCCTGCTGGTTATGCTACAGTCGTAGGGGGTAGTAGATACTGGGGGCCTTACCCCAGTCTACAGTGATATGCTATAAACATTGAGAACTATCTGCTTCTACCCACAGACACTCAACAGCCACCATGACTTCTACAAAATAATTTATGCCCTTGTAATTTTGTCATTTGACCCTTTAATACTACCCTTTTATGTAGAGTAAACCAAGAAAGCAATTCTGTAATTGTAGGAGAGAAAGGAACCCTCAGCCGCTCGAAATAGGGCCGCGTTGTTCCCAAAATGCACAAACCAGTCTTTGACACAAACACCAACCTGACTGCTCTGAATAGACCAGCATATGCTGTGGGTGGCCACAGTATTTAGACTTCAATTTCTCTTTTGAATGTCTCTCAAGGAACTGACTGTACCATGCTCTTTATTATGGGACATATTTTGATTTCTCATAGCCGGATAAGTGCCATTGAAACGACGCACTCGTTCTTTTGGAGGCCTCTTTTTAAGCGTTTTGCAAATCGGGTAAACTTTGTCTGTAGGTTATTAAAAGTGATGTGAAACTGAAAGCTTATTGAAGAAATTGTATTTTATTTTTCATTTGCAATTGGAAATGTCAGAAGCAAAATGCACCAATAATGTTTCATGACAAACCCTGCAATTATGATTCCGTTTATTTAAAGTATAATAAGAAATGGATCCCACACACAACAATACCGACTAGTATTAGAGTTCTATCATAATGAATAAATACAGAGCTTCAATTTCCTCTAAACAAGTGTCGACTTGATATTTTAGTTTCAATTTGTGAGTGTTTATTCTTTTTCTGTTTTCAGCACAAAGTAAACAAAGCAAGCTAATATCATGTGATCGGAATGCCATTGCTGTTTGTGCCAGACAGCCGGCATGGCCGGGGAAAATCCCACTGTCTTGTGTGAAGGTGTCGAAAACCACCTGACAAATTCAATTTTAAAGGTGTACGATATGGCATGTGTTGTTGGTACATATGGATAATTGAGAATAAAAACAGGAGCCGGGCATTGTAAACTGTCACTGAGACTGTACATAGCATGTATCCATGGCGAGCAAAGGCACTGACAGTATGTTTACAACACTGTGAAGCAAACCTGATTGAGTGCACATTTGGTTTGCTGATTGTGAGAAATTCCAGTAAGTGAAAAGATGCTGCCAGAGTTGAATTGAAGGGGGTGGCCTAATTTAATTATAAAAATTTTATCTTGATTGAAAGACTTTGACCCCAATATCACATCTTTAAAGTTTCATTTATATTTCAATATTTTCAGAGATGCATGTTTGTAAGCCCTATATCTTAAGCCAAACCAAATACTTTAAGCCTACGATTTCACCGGGAAATAAGAAAAATAGATCGTTCTTCATACAAACTCACAAAATGTAAACCACTTCACCTAAAAACCTGGATCCTGGGGACAGGCATTAGTTATTCGGCCCATTGACCTAATGCAGGCAAATCAATGGTTGTTTTAAACAACCCCCCCAGAACCCACCTTTAGTCACATTTCATCTTGAAATTTAGTTCAAGATTCATTACTAGTCGTTTCCACACGGAGGCTGAACACCCAATTTTCAAACTCTGGAGTTTCGATCGGGGTTTTTGACCGTGTGGACCGCATTCATGGTTTTACACTCCGTAGTTTTATCGAGGGTCCTACGTGGTTTTATTCCCCTACAAAACTTGGGGTGAAGCTCAGTCTCCGATAACACCCTGGAGTGTTTTGGAGTGTTGTGCCGTATTGACAGCTTCGAGTGATAGTGAGCGGAGTGACCTCGCAAGGTCATCTTAGTTTGACAAATTCCCTGTATACTTGAATATCATGGGAAAGTCCACGGCTTCTGGTATGTTGACTTCCGGTCTACACCCGCGCGATATGAAATTGCGAGTGAATGGTCAGGAGGATGATTTCAAAGTTTTAGCTATCATGTGGACACAATTTGGAGTGAAGTAAAAGAATTGGGGATTAAATTTGTCACCTCCGGAGTTTTCAAAACCCTTGGAGTTTTGTGACCTCGTGTAACATGGCACTATTCAAATTTGTAGGTCAAGTTGGGCGAACCACCACAATGACCTCTTAGCAGGATATGCAACAATACATGTACAGGTAGGGCCATCATTTCCAGCCACCATCATATGAATGAACCCTTTTCCATGTTAAATTTGGTAAGAGATGAATCCTTAAAGTCACAATTTTCTTTAAAATTGCTAAAATTAGCAATTAATCTCAAAAGCAAAAATTTCCCAAATTTTTAAAACAGTGGATATTTTGAGAGAGGTAAAAGTTAGCAAGTTTTTTGTTAAATTTTGGTTCAAAATCTGGAGACAACTGGTATAGAGAGGGAAAGCATCTGGGTCCCGGGTTTAAATGTGGGGGGGGGACAAAATTGTTTTACCTTTGTATGCTGACAAAGATGAGGAATACAAGGTACATAGTGTTAACTGGATGAATGTAGAAAGATCTTGCTTAGTGCATGTGGAATACCCACGGACGCACATTAGTAAGGCGTCTGATGTGTCGGGGCAACGGAGTTATCAGCTGAGTAACGATCCAAGTGCTCACGATGTGGACATGTATCTACGATATGGACGCTCCTAACTTGCCCATTAACCCTAACCCGCCGGGTCGTTTTACCGGCCGACGGCCCAAATTCCAACGAAAGGCAATCTATTTTATTTACCGGCCTCAGATGCAACGGAGCCAAAGTTTGCGTTTCCTTGCATCTCGTCCGTTTTTCCGGCCAGGAAAAGTAGGGTAAGTCAATAACGGCCCAGATGGCACGAACAAATCGCGCATTTTCCCGGAAGACGGCCCAAATGCAACAAAACATCGCGTCATTTTCCCGGTGACGCCCGATGCAAAGAAAAACATCGCGCCCTTTACCGGAAAGACGTCCCAGATGCAACGAGAAAACGTCGCGGAAAATGCACTAAAACAGGATATAAATAAATAAATAATAAATAATGGTGCGTACTGCACACTGATCTGCATGACATTTGTAGCTTATGTTCTCCAGTCGGGAGTGGCGCGATTAGCTACATCATTTTCGTGCGTGGCACTATTACACTACGTCATGCTCCGGTTACGTCATGAATACGTTATGCATAAGTAACCAATAGCTATCAAAATGGTGGGCGCTATCACCATCTAATTCGAAAAAATTGTCTATGGGCTTGACAGTGTCAACCCGCCTGATGAAAAGCACTGCGCCTTCTGCGGGCAACACGGCCGTAAATGCAGTGAAAGCATCGCATCATTTCCATTCCAATAACGGCCCAGATGCAACGAAAAAACATCGTTTCCATTTTCCCGGAGACTTCCCAGATGCAACGCAAAACATCGCGTCATTACCGGGAAGACGGCCCAGGTTTGCAACGATAAACATCGCGTCCTTTTCGGTAATACGGCCCAGATTCAATGAGGCGCAATGCGAGTCCATTTGCGCGACAAAAAAATAGTTGTTGACGGCCCAAATGCAACGAAAAACAGTGTCCGCCGGTCCCCACTTTTTTGTTGGCTCTCATAATGCTCTCGGCCTGTTAGGGTTAAAGAATGATTTGCTTGAAGAGACTATTTCCTTAAGGTACTTTGTATCGGACACACCCACACACACACTGTTCAAATTGTTTATGGTGCAACAATCTAAAAAATTGTTTTCAAATTTAGGTTGCTTTCTTATGTTGTGCTTTTGTGTTTTGTGATAATAAAATGTTTAGCAAAGGTCATCCTTTCCAACGCACCGCACCTGGTGTAATTGATACAGTCCCTTCAGAATAAACCTAATGTCCCCATAGTCCAAAAGATGTTAAAACATTTCCGTTGTAATCACCAGTTTTGATGCTTTATCAGAGTTCAAAAATATCCCTATATACCTTCACTATTTCAGAGATTTGCATTCATCGTTTAACGAAACAGTTGTTAACACCTTTTTTGGGAATCAGGCCAGGTAATCGCTCTAGATAAGGCATACAAAACATGTTTGTTTGGCGTAACCCCAACGACCTGAAAAAGCCTGCCGACTCAAGTTTTTATGCAATTAGCACAAAATAAAAAAATAAGTACTGCCGACCTCCCCATGTATTTTCATCCACATTAAAAAAAAAAAAAAAAATTTTCACAACACAAAGACGAACAAATAAAAACAAGACAACAAAGCACTACAACAAGTAAATAAAAGAACTTTGCTATGTCATTGAAAAAAGCTTTAATATAGCATCTTGTCTTCATTTTGAGTAAACATTGGATAGAAGATTCTAAAAACATAATAAAAAAAAAAATCTGACCTACCCTACCGACCGACCTGAATTTTTTCTCTGTTACACCAAACAACCTATTATCAAAGCATGGTGTGTATAATCATGGTCTTGATGAATTGGTAAGAGCACTTTGCTATTAACCATTACCATGCACAATTTTTCACTGCAATGCTAAACTACCTCGGATGCATCAGAACAGATTGTTTTAAAAACAGGAAAACTTGTTAGGTTCTGAGCAAGCTGACTTGCCAGATGGCCATCAAATAACCTTCATACATACTTGAATGGTTTATTATCTTGACATTATCTTTTTACGCTGCTTCTCATGAATGATTTTGAAATAATCATCTGTTGTGTTTAATAAGTACAGACCAATCATTCCCTAAGCTCGCTGGCTCGGAGTCCCAGGTAATTGAGCTATCAGTTGTGCAGTTTTTAAAGGGATTTTGTGATCATGGCCTCATCACTTTGGTTCCTCTCCAACATATATTGATACTTTCCCCCCAGAATTTCACTTTAGAGCCCCCCCCCCAAAAAAAATATCACCCCCCCCCCCCCCTTGTCCCCTCGAAAAAGAGGTCTGGTGCACCACTGTCTACACACCCACCCTTTTATTTCCACACAGAAGTAGGCCCTCATAAAAGACCTGTGAGGTCTATATACAAGTCCCCAACCATGCCAATTGTAAATGCACAGTCACCTACTATCCCTGAGACCTTTGTCTTGTTACAATGAACATGGCAGTGCTGGAAAGAAGAGAATTTAGTTCATGAAACATTTCCATATGTCCTATTTAACCCATCAAGTATTTTTGTATCAGAAGAAATTCAGATTTTTCTATTACCCCCATGAAATTTAAAGCCCCCGCAAAAGGGGTCCCTGTCTGTATGAACACAAGGCATCAAATGGAACAATTTTAATACACATCTTTGCTTCTACAAGTACTACTATCCAAATGGATGGACCGATTTAACTCAAATTTGGGTGGTGGAGGCTCAGTGGGGATGGTTTTGGAATATGCTTCCATATAAGGGGAAAAAGTAAGAAAAATTGGACCATGATCAGGGCATGCACGCTTTAAAAACACTGGATAATGCAAACGCAATAAAATGTATATAAAATGAGGTTTACGCAGTGTTTCTGATATCGCCACTGTGTTGCCAATCCCATGAGTTTTGGTAGCCCAATCGGGTGATTTTGGATCAACAAAAGTACTTGCAAGTGCTTCGTTACTTGGGTGCCACATTTAACAGATGCACTTGGATTTTCCTCTGTGCATGTACTCTGAACCACATGCACCTGTGCAGGTAGAGCAGAACCAATTCAATTTTATCTCCTGGAACCAAAATAATACCAAATAGAATGTGTTCTAGTTTATATTAGATGGTATGATGACATCGCGGCCAACTGATCAATCAGTTGTACTGCTGGTTTAAATTTTATTGTTATATGTGTGCCCGCCACATGATTTTGTGCATGTAAAAATTTTTGTTCCACATCACCGGTGCATGTAAAATTTATTCTGTAATCGAGCACTAGTAATTGCAGTTAAAAACCTTTTTTGCTCCAGGGAAAACCAGTGGTTCAGAACCACTTAGGTGATCTGTTATCTGTCATTACATATCATTGAGCTAATTTTTTTTTGGCATGTAATCTCTGTCCCAGAACCATTCAATCTTTAAATCTGTATTTGAATCTAAAATGGTATTGTTTGAATACACATTACTGGCATACTAATTTTTCCTTGAGAAAGAGATCACCATAGGAGGATTAAATTACACATACATGAAACCGTCCTCTTCAACTTTGGGTAGTGTAAAAGTTATAATTTTTCGCGTGTGGTAATTTTCGCGTTTCATCGATTTTTAACTTTTTGCTTGTTTTTTAATTCGCTCTTTTCGCTATCCTACATAGACCTACATCACAATAAACATTTTCGCGGTTTTAATTTCGCGCTAGCTCAAAGCGTGCGAAAAGCGCGCAAATTAATGTAGCGCAAAATTTCCACTTTTCAGTATATATTATGCGTTAACTCCTTTGAAGCTATCCTATATGCGGTCTGGTCATAAGAACCTCTCTTGGGGAAAGGCGTAAGTGTCCTTGCATTTGTTTGAGGCTAGTAATATGCAAAGGTCTGACTTACCCTCGGCAATGCTGTGGTATTTTGATTGCTTGCCTTTTCATATTGGATGCGATCAAGCAAAATGATCTGAAGTGGTTCAGATTCAATTTTTACTTTTTCATGTAGCTGTAATGCACCATTTAAAAAGCTACATTTTGCTGAAATCCCCATTGAAAATTGACCAATTACTTCCAAAGATATGATCAGCTGAATGTGTGGCCAAACAAATAGGAAACAAAAGACTTTTCTCCTTTGTTGGCTATATCTCCAAATCAATATTTGCGACTTCCCACTCATTTTGTCGTGATCACATCACATATGGGTAGTTATTTAATAGAAAGGGTACTAAATATTGCATTAAGAGCTTTTGACTTGCAGGGAAAGTGAGCTTTTTAGTTTAAATTAGTCCAATTTTAAATGTAAGGAGGCATTCAACAAAACATCGGAATTTCAAATTGAGCTAAATTGCTGTGTTGGGTTGTGTGAAATATTAGAAGTCAAAATGTAGGTGATATGTCTGTTGGGAAAACCTTTAATAAGGCGATCCGATCGAGAGGTTGGCAGGATCGAGGCAGAAGCCATTCAGGATCGCTTCTGGATCTAGTTTCCCAAAGATATACCACCATAAAGTGCCGCAAAATAGTTCATAATGTAGTTTTGGTCACAGTTTGGTCAACCAATTTTGGAGGACCCTTTTGTTATCCCACTACAGGAACCTTTTGTCAGGCCTAAAAATAACGTTTTCTGAGGTATGAGAAAGTAGGGCTTTTAGTTGAAACTATAATCTCAATTTTAATGACATCACTTTGTGGAGGTGGGAGGATGGACTCAAACAGAGTTAAGGTGCAAAGAGAAATTTTCACATTTGGTGTCCTTAAAACCAATCGAATGTTCAGATTTTTGACTGATGTAAAGCTTTCCAACCCCCCCCCCCCCCCCCCCCCCCCCCCCCCCCCCCCCCCCCCCCCCCCCCACCATCACATCCTCATATGAGAGGATTGTAACATCTTCTTGAATTCAAATTTTTCAATTAAAAAGAAAATAAACAAAGTCTGTAGAAAGGATGATCAATTTTTCAGGTAGTGTGAGAGGCCTACTTTGTTTTAAGTGGGGATAGTTCAGGCCCTATATTGTTCCCACCAGCAACTGATGAAATTTACACTTGCTGAAATTTTCATGTGAACATTTTTTTGATAACGATGCATTTGGTACTGTGAGTTTGGAGTAAAGTAGTTAGGTCTACATGGATCATCAAGAACTCTGGTATGCATGCCTGGAATATGGCGTATCTTTTTGAAATTTACTATGGCTTTTAATTGTGGGAACGATTGGATACCTAATGTAATAGGTCACACTTCTTAAAATAAAAGCGCTTCACTTAGACCATAATTTAGCATCCTATGCTGAGACTTTTCTTGCCAATAGCGAGTCATTTTGTCTGTTTGTGAGCCGAGGCATTTAGGTCTTCAGGATCAATCAAGTCTCAGCATGCTAGTGTATGCTCAATGAATATTTGCATAACATCATTAGGGGTACCACAATGGTTCGGGTGCACCTTTCTCCTTTCTGTGGTTTCTGGCTTGTACTTTTAATTATTTTTTTGATTCTTATGGGGTTTTTTGTTTGTTTATGTTTTTGCATAATTGTGCAAACATGTGGAAAGCATTGTTTAGATAATTTCTGAACCATCTTAACAGAGGTTAAAGGTCCATGGCCCGATCGCGAAAATAGCCCCGTCCCCAGATCCAGATTTTACCGGAGTGGTCCAACCTTTTGGTATCAGAAGAAAGCTACTATTTTTCTCATTTACCATGTGAAATCTCAGAGCCAAGGTGTTTGGGTTTGAAGTTATGATCGAAAATGTAACGATTTTGGGCGACCCATATTAATTTTCACAGTACTCTATTTAGTTTATTATTTATTTTATTCTTTCTTATTTACAAACCTGGGGAGACCATTCATTGCACAGCATTGCTCTCCCATGGTAACCCAGGTGGAACCCAGGTAACTCTATTGGGACTTACAAAATCACGTTTTTTAGCTCTCGCATCAAAACGGTTGAAAGATCGTCGTGAAACTTTACAGATGGGGGTTTGGTTTGGGGCCAATTATCGAGATAAAAACTCATATCCTTAAATCGGGCCATCCCCCTTTAATATTGTATCTATCAATTTGTTGGTTTTTAAGTAGGAAACATACAAAGGCTATGTTTTAAAATTGATATCTTGAGAAATAATCCCAAAATGAGGTGCTAAGATCATAAAATACACCTTTAACCTAAAAAAGTTGAGATTTGTGTATCACCTGATGAACCTTTGGCCTATGAATATTATGTGCAGGTTTGATCTACTCTGGAAGAAGAAATTCATAAATTCTGTATTTTCTCTCCAAAAAATGGATGAAAATTACAACCCAGTGGCCTGTCGGTCACCATGATACAAACATTGACTCATAAAATCAATTTGCAGAGTTGCACCTTCAGAATCATCTGAAATTTTGGAATAACCTTTTCCTCGATGATATTTAATCAACAATGAACAAAGATGAAGGTGGTAGGATCACTAAATAAATGCAACTTTAAAATTTATAAGCGACTTTCTGCTTACATTGCATTATATCTTTGCCCTTTATAAATTGATTTATGATTTAAATTTAAGTTTGTCAAATATTTAAGAAAGTGACTGCATGCCAACATATTCACCTGAGCTATATCTACACATGGATGGTTGAATATGCAAATCTAGTGAGGCATTGTGATGAGTAGTGCTAAAATATATCGCAGCCTTTATTATACCCATTGTAGCAATTATTATAGCAATGCATGCAAATTTGAGACATGGTACATCAAAACCAGACAGAATTGGACACAGATATAAATGGAGAAAAAGGCCAAAATGAGGTGAAGAGTGTTTTTTGTCAAAATTGAGGGGTTTTTTTTACAAATTTTTGAGTCTAGCTATGCTAAAACATGCTGTGGAAATGGGAAAGTAAAATTCCATTGGTAAAGAATATTATTTGACACATTTCTTTTACATTACTTTATATTTCTTTATTATTTTCTTTATTTATGAGCTTTTACTCATTTTGAACATTTTGGAAAGTCCAATTTTGAAATTCCATAACTTCAGATAGCAAGGATCAATTGACATGAAACAAAAAGCAAAGTCAAAGAAAAGTCAATGTTGTGATATTTTACAATGATCTCAAATTCCATCTCCTGCCCAATTCAGCCTTGTTTTGATATACCACATCACATTTGTGCTTTTCAGATGGGTTATAAAAGGACTTATGGTGGAAAGTTATTTTGGGTGGTTCTGGTGAAAGGAGGCTAGATGTTGCATCCAACAACTGCCTTCTTTTGATGTGACAGGTCCTACATTAGCTTACATTAAGTTGTGTGCCTGACATAAATCAAATATGAGTTAGTTACTACAAAGAAAGTACACATGATACTGCAGGAAAAAGTGAAAGTATTGACTAACTCCTTGTAGGAATTGCACAATGTTTTTGTTGACATTTGTGGGATAGTTTGAGGTGCTTAAACCTTTCCAATAATTGCTAAACACCTTTTCACTCATTTTGCTCAGGAAATTTATCGAAGCGTTGTTTTGTTTGTGTTTTGGTTTAAATGATCCACTCCAGTTGTTAGCAATGCCTAAGGTAAAGAGCATATAGAAGAATGTCCATAAATGTAATACATGTAATGTACCTGTTCTTGGATCATAGGCATCAAACATGTACCAGAATAACATGATGCTGGTTTTGTTTTTGTTTTGGCCAATAATAAATGAATTCTGTATTTTATGCCCACTTTCATATCAAAATGGAAAGATACATGCAGCCAAAACTGGCTGTGTACTCAATGCATTTTTCATGATGATTCTAAATATTTTCTAAAAAAGCCTAATTTTGACAATTTTTGAAAAAATATGAAAAAGGGGAAGTAATTCAGAGGAAGACGTTTAAAGTTGTGGCACAATACTACCATGTCTATTGTACTATGTATGCTGGACTTGGGGTTGCCACATGGGGCCAGGGTCTCCTTAGAGTTAATTCTATTTACTTTTATGAAGGTCATTTGGCATCTTTGACTGAACAAACTATAGGACATCTAGAAATGCCTAACAAACAAGGTTCAAGATAGGTATTTGTGTTGAGTATTTTCTGTGACTGATAGAAAAACTAATCACCTTGTATTGCAAAAACACTCGTTGATACAAAACATCTCGGAACAATCAAAATCGGAAACCCGGGAGCTATAGCCATAATTTAAATCCTTTTCATGCGTGACACTCCACTAATTTTCAAGTGGGGAATTGGTGAAGTTTAGGACATTAAAAAAGGCCAGATATTCTAAATTGGATGCTTCTAGTGCTGCATGCAATTTAAAAAGTAGTCTCTGAAATTCATCATTGGTAAAAGGAACTGAACAAAGAGATTTAAAGCATTAGAGTTGAGGCGACACCCACTTAAAATGTAATGGAGTAGCCATCGAAATCTCTACATTCCATGCTAGATTTTAGTAGTGTCTGCAACCAGGGGAGGGGTGTGGATTACAAATGAAATATGATATGTATGGGTGCCTACATTTGAAGTGCACATCCTTCTGTGAAGACTCGCATTAGCTTCAGAAGACTATGCTTAAGTTTCCAGCGGTTCTGACTTAAAAGTATTCCGAGGTTCTGCTTAAAAAGTAATTCCAGAGGCTCTGCTTAAGGTATCCCCCCCCAAGGGCATGCTTGGTATGGAATAATTAGCCAGCAAAGCAAGAATGAAAAAGGGACAACAACAGAGAAGATGCGAAATTAAGGGGTTGGCATCAGATTTTTACAGGGCCGTTCAAAATTCTTTAAAATTTGATTATAGTCCATTCATATGTGCTGATAACAAATATGCAAATAAAAATATGGCTACCATATGCGTTTTTTGAGAAAAGACGACTTTCAAAAAGTACATTTTTGCTTCAAACTTTTTACATATTTACCACGCAACTCGATGGGAAAATGTGATTTAACCGATACTAAAGTGCCAAAAGATAACCAAAGGGGCCGTAACGTTTTTCTGCTTTTCACATATGTTTAGGTCTAAGTTGCACATCAAAATACCGAAATAAACAAAGGGTGCCACCGGATTAGTTTTCCGGAAAAATCGTCGAAAAAGGACATTTTTAGAGGGAAATTTCCGTCTTCACTAGAGGAAGAGCGTCTCGCGTTATTTTACGCCTATTAGTCACGCAGCAAAACAAAACATGGGTGCGTGATAGGTGAGACGCGTAATTAATCAGGCGCGTTCTTTAGACTAGTCCTAGCAACATCAAAGTACTACGCGATTTTGCAAACGCTTTTCAAATTCGCGAAATGCCGAAGGGGAAAATCGCGCATGAATTTTTGCGACGCTAAAATCGCAAACGAAATCAGCGTGCTCATATCCGGTTTATTAAAGTCGGCTGCGCGTAATCATAGAAACCAAATCATAATGCCCACACCTTAAAAGATGTCACCATTATTTGAGCAGTTGTTTTGTGTTCTCACCAATATTATGCACGTATCATAAGATAGAAGTTACAGATTACCGCTGTAGGTGATCTTGAAACTCTTTCTTCACATTTCGGTTCCATACACTGAGAGTCATTCCACGTAAGCTCTGAAGAAGGCAAACTAAATTGAAGCCTCACAAAGATATATTGGGTGCATAGGATTTAATGTGGAGCTGTAGCCTGTTGAAAACTGTGATACAAATTGCAAATTGTTTTCAAAAAACATCAAAGTCTTAAAAAGGTCAATACTGATTAAAATATCTGTTACCAAAACAAACCTAATTTGGGGGAAAATTAAAAGGTTATATAACATCGGGGAGTGGATAACCCCAAGCTAAAATTTTTTTTGAAATATTTTCCTGTTGAAGATTTGTACTATAAGAAAGTCAACATTTTTGGAGGAAAATAAGGAATGTTTTGATAAAACAATCAAAACATTGAGGTATATTATAATCCCCCAAGAATAACATTTTTCTGGTATTCTTTTTTTTTAAAACCGGACACTTAGCACAGGTCATTGGTTGAATTGTATCGTGACTACTAAAAACTTCTTAGGGGTTGTTGTGTGCTAGTGATCAATCCATGGTTGGGTTGCACCAACAAAACACAACGTGTCAACAACCACAGAGTGAGAGGAATCAAGGGTTGCATGTATGCTTTCGATTAATAACCAGGAATGTCGTTGTTTGCTGTTGTTAGTGTCATATGCATGGTGTCTTATAGTGTGGCCCTGGCCATGAGACACTTGTTGCAAAAGTCCACGACTTGTCTGTTTGGTAGTCATCTAGACATCAATATTCAGATCAATATTTATGTTTATATTATTGTACAAAGAGCGATAAAGGAATGCATGCAATGCCCATTAAGGTGGACAAAGCAATTGTGATGAAATCAAAGGGCCACGGAGGGCCCCTTGCAGTTCTTTGTTGGGGGAATGGGTATTGTGGGTAAAATGCATAGTTCAAGCAGAATTTTCGGAGAGAATTTTTTTTATCCTAATTTGTCTACAGTTTGGGAAGCTAGCATATAGGTTGCGGTAAGATTGTTAAAAATAATTAACCATTACATTTTTTAAGTAAAGACTAAAAAATAACAATGATTTTAAAGTCTGCAATTGATGTTCATCACCCCTTTTATTAACTAGCCCACAGCACTGCTGACATAAGAATCAGATTTTTAATTAAAATGAGGTACTCAACATATGGTACCATTCCTGAGTTTCTGGCATCCTGGAGTGGGTTTGGCCGGTTGTAGTGTTAAGTTTTTTGCGTTTAATCCTGTAAACTAAAGTTCAAAATATCAAGGCTGAAGACAAGGGGCTTAAAGGCGATTCACACAAAGAAGTGTGCATATGGCCTAATTAGTAATTTTCGCCTATGTATTACTATTTTTTGCATATAGGCAAAACAGCACTATAACTTTATAGTTTATGGCATATGTATACCTTCCATTACATCACTTGCTGGGGGTTAAGTTTGTCTGGTTCAGAATTGTGTGTTTGTGTTCACACTCATACTATTTACAGTAAGCCTAAGGATCTGGGTGTGGGTTTGTGTGTGTGTCAGTGCATGTGTATGTGCTTGTGTTATACATGTGTGATATGACACATTCTATGCTTCATAATACTATTTTTCCTTTTGAATTTAAAGGGGATGACTGATTTAATTCGATTAAGTATTGATCTTGATAGAATGGCAGCACACCAAAACCAATCTGTAAAGGTTTTCGAGCCGATATTTCAACCCGTTGAAGTGAAAGTCTAAAATGTGATTTAGTAATCCCATAGAGATACTGTGTAAAAGTAATATGAATTTTAGGGACCAAAATTGGGGCATTTTCGCTCATAACATTCAAACCAAGCATTCTTTAGCCCTAAGATTTCAACGGGTAAATGAGAAAAGTGCTTTTCTTATGATACCACAAATTTTGACAACTTCACGTAAAATCTGGGATCCCTGGGAACGAGGCTATAGCGATTGAACCTGAACTTTTAAAGTAAATTGTCTCGTGAGACAAAGTGCAAAACTGTTTTTCAAAGATGAAGAAAATAACCTGAATTTGAGTAAAATTACCTTGAAAACACCTGGAAATTGAGTTAAAAATCTGTGGGAACATTGTTAAGCATTTTGTACTGTAAGTGGTACTGTAAACTGAAAGTGGTCTATAAGTAGAAGCATAAAGAATAAATTACAGAAGCAAAAAAGAAAGAGGTCTAAGGAAAATGGGGAAGAACATGTGTTTAATTTATTTTAGTTAATTGCTGACCATGGCCAGATTATTAGCATCTGTAAAAGACTGTATCATATGTACTAGGGTCCCGGTGGTCCTAAAATGGTATTGATATACAAACCAAGGAATGTAGACCCTCAGAGGCTCAAATTGATCGACCACAAGGGAGTCGGTTTTAAAATAGTTTGTATGTAATTGGCAGATTTTCTGGCATATCATAAGTGGTTATCCATCCCTAAACCCTTCCACTGTGAGCTAAACGTCGGCAATATTCCGATGCCATAGTCACTGACTTCATTCGCACTGTTATTAAGAAAAAATACACCCCCTGGTTTTAGGGTATGATTTAGGATACCAAAATACAGTTTGGTTGGTGTAATGTATACACGTACAATAATGACTGTTGTCCATGCGTAGATGAGGTTATGTAGCCCAAGGGGATATGCCAATACCCTTGCTAATAGATAGGCACTTTATGCGACTCGTGTTGCACGCGCGAGTATGCCTGTATTTGAATGTTTCTCTGCATTAACAGGGAGTGCTAGTTTCATTAGGGGAAATGAAATTACCCTTATTTAAAACAATGAATGAGAGATAATTTTTATTAATCTTTTCTATTAGTATCTTACAACGGGAAGCATGTGTAATGTGATTTCCAAAAAGGAAAAGGTAAATTCTTTTGTGGTGAACTTTAAATTTGTCTGTTTTTGTTTAGGCATCCAACAGGCTTCGCTTCGTGCAAAGTTGGTTTTCTTGTAAATTTGACAGAAAATGTGAAATATTTCTATTTCTGTCAGTACATTTGATCATATGTTGGGGAAGGTCAATATGAGGAAGTGGGGATCAGTATAGCTGCTGCTTGTTGAATGATGCATTTTAGGTGAAGACAGGTATGCTTTATCCTCATTGGCACAGGTGAGGTGCCAAACCAGAGGTGGGTTTAGACCAATCCCATAATGCTTTGCATTGTAACTATACTGTATGTAATATTAACGCTGCATGTATACTCTCCCACTAATCACCCATGCCTAATGTGCAGATATTAAATTTATGACAAAAATTTCTGACTTTTCAATCCAGATTGATGTGTATTTCATTTTCCAATAAGGAAGTATAAGTCTATTAGAGAAGGTGTAGTGTTCTTCCCACAATGCATTTCTTCCAATACATTTTTTGCACTGGTTGCCACATGATGAGTGGCAAAAGGTACTTAAATTGCAAGATTTGAATGAGTTCTGTTTATGTAGGTACTTTTTGTCACTATAAATTCATGTGCCAACCAGTGCAAAAATTGTTTTGGAAGAAATGTATTGTGGGAAAATCACTATACCTCTTCTTGGAAGTACACATAACCTTTGAGTTGGTAAATGTGCTTGAAGTTATATTAGTAATTTGATATTGAAAGCAACGACATAATATGGAAAGAATGAGAGAAATAATTTGCCCATCCAAAACTATTTGTGATAACCTGAATTGAGCTTGGTTAATAGATAATGCATGTAGCAGTGACTGAACTGTCTTTGGGGATGATCATGTTGTAGCTCTTACATGAGTACAATTTTAAATTGTTGAGAAAATTGATTAAAATCAGGGGAAGCTTGCATGGTCAAAAAAAAAATGCCAAACTTCCCAGAGCACAATCAAAATTTCCCTCCAAGTATGCAAAATTTTCCTCCAAGTTTGCAAAATTTCCCTTCAATTCTTATGTATTTCTTTATTTAAATGACAAACTTTACCTCCGAATCACAAAATTTCCTAGGAACGTGGTCCCCAAGTTCTTTACTTTTTTTCCAGGTGTGGGGGGGGGGGGGGGAAAGACAATATTTGTGTCTACCAATATTAAATTTAACTGAACTGTGCTCTGACAGGCCTTATACGGTAACAAATGTATTCATGTGCTTGGGCTTTCTTTAGCTGGCTCTACAGCCATGACTTTGCTTTCCAGAATTAATTCATTTTCATACATTTTCATCAGTAACTTAAAAAAATATTATTACTGAGCTTTTTTCCTGGGGCAGCTTTTGTTGAGACATCTACCTGCAATTCACAGGACACAGGTGCCCTTGACTCTCGGGCCTCCTCGGGAGCGCAGTTCAATAGTTGGGAATTATGACTATTTTTACAAGCTTTCAGCTTGGCATGAGCCATTTAAACCTGGGCTTTGCTCGTGTCATATTCAAAAATACCTTTATAAATGCCGAAATATTTGGAATTCAAAATATATTTTTGGGTGCCGTCTAGTAAAGAATTTCTGTATTAAATCATTAGAGAGGAATGGTTATGTTTGCGTGTTTCTTGGTGCAATTGAATATGCTGTAGTGCTTGTTGCCATGAAGAGCTATCTGTTTTGTACACAATAGGCGTATGTTTAGATAATGCTATTGGACTAGGAGGAAGTTAGTACAGAAAATTGTGCAAATTACACGATTAATGATAAACAATGTGGTTCACTCTTCTGTGATACATTTCCTTCAAGACGTTTTAATTTCTTTTCAGGATATGTTGTTGGCTTAAAAGTTTTTACAAAGATGTTCCTTTGTGGGGCAAACCATGGTTTATTGTATTTCACATCTTCCTTGATCACTTCGTTCAAGATTTCATAATTTCTTTTCAGGATATATGTTGTTGGTCTTGAAAAAGAACATTGTTTTTATAAAGATGTTCCTTTGTACTGTGCAAATCATTGTTATTTTCTGTTTTTCTTTGTTTTTTTAATAATGATCAAAATATTGGGATACTAGACAAAAATGAGCATTAGATAAGTGTCTGAAATTGGGTAAAATTGAAGTTATAGGTTACAGAGCTGGTAATGGTGTGCGTTGTTCCTAAATAAGGTTAAAACACTTCCAAATTTTAACCATTAGTAACTTGACTTCATAAAAGTACAGTGCAGATGTCATGTACGCATACGATCATGCAATATCACGCCTACCTTTGCAATTTCATGAGGAAGAGAAAATGGGTTGGAACTAATAGGTGTGTGGATTTTAGAAATTACTTGTTTCACATGGATGCCCTTTCTAATTGCAGGCTTTGTGGTGCATGCAAAGAAACAGTAGACCCCCTGTGTTTTTGTCCACAGCTTTGCATACATTAAGAGTATGGACTTACCTCCCTAAAATGAATCAGTTGGGGACACAATAAGCATGTTTCTATTGAAGATCCTGCATTTTACCGGTAAATCTCGTACCGGGAAAGAGCAAGGAAAAGGTGGATAACGGTCAGTTTCTATTGGGCGCTTTTGACATTTTACAGTCAAAATTCAGAAGCAAATGATAGGTAAGATGGGTTAAATGTTTGTGAACATCAGAGAAGGGTTCGAAGGTACATGGAATTGTACAAGCGGCGAGAGGCGATATATTGTCGATCGTAATCACACGGTATTATCAATTTCCGTTTTCTCGCCTGCATGCACACTGTCGCAGAACGGAGTGTGTTTCTATTGGAGTTTACCGGTAAGTGACGCCGCTATTTTCCTTCCTCGAGAAGGAAAATTTTGCCGGGTTGATTTACCAGTAAATAGTGAGGGAGGTCAGTTTCTATTGAGCACATTTAATCCCTTATCCGTCTCTTTTCCGGTAAATGGTCCCATTAGAAACACACCTTATCTGGAGCATTGTCTGAAAAAAATTGCCACTAAGCCATGTGGCAGACATGGCAGCCAAGGACAGCCACCCTCAATATGGGGTGCGCAAAACTGCTACATGCAGTTTTTCAAAACTGCTACATGCAGTTTTTCCTTCTATGAAAAAACGAAGCATTACGATAAGTCTGTTGAAAGCTTCACAGAACGCGGCCTAATGATGTATAGCCTAATGTATGTGAACCATACAGTGATTCTTGCAGTAGCGACAATGAATTTGTTATTAATTTACAGAGAACTACCCCTTTCTTACATTGGCTCATTGCATGAAGTAACATGAAAATACCCATCTGAGAACCAATCAAAATAGACCTTATATATGTAAGCTTTTCTTATGATGTCTCTGATTGGCTAAAGCATATTGATATGCAAAGGTACATCTCTATAGATTTTGATCCAGTTATCTTTCTGAGATTTTAAAAGTCTATTAAATAAAATTGAAAAATCTTTGATCGTGTTATGTGCCGAGGCATTGCTGCGATATTTAATTTAACCAAAACCCTGCGAATCTAGAAAATGTACAAAACAAGGACATGCATAGATAGCACGGGCTTGTCCTGTTCTTGGGTTCATGGATTGATCATCCTCAATTTTCAACTCAAACTATTATTTTATCATTGCTTGTTTCTCAATACAGAGGGAGATTTGCAGTGGTGCGAAAATGCATGCAGAAAGAGACGGGCAAGTACTTCGCAGCCAAGTTCATAAGAAAGAGGAAGATGGGGCGAGATTGTCGAGAAGATATCCTGAAAGAAATCCACATCTTGGAGATTTCCAAGGACCACCCCCGTCTGATAGAGTTATATGAAGTGTATGAGACACATGGGGAAGTCATCTTGGTATTAGAATTGTAAGTATTTTAGCGATATTGTTTGATCTTGAAATTTTGTTGGGTAATGAAAATTACATTCCTGGGACAAATTTCATCTAATATGAAATATAGAAATATTGTGATTTAATGTTGATCTTTTTGTAGGAGCCCAAACTGCATGGCACACATTTACATTGCTTAAAAGGACCTGGAATGCAATCCACCTCCATTCGCTCCACTGTATTGGCGAAATCATTGTCTTAGAAATTTTTGGCCAACATATCACAATGTACCGGTAGACTGTGATGTGCTGACATAGTCAAGAGCTCAGAGGGAATGGGCAGGGTTAGAAATTGGTAGAGAGGTGTGAGAATCTGTTTAGATTCTCGCACTCAAGATTTACGAGAATCTTAGAATTTTCCTCTATTTAATTTGTGTGTAAAACCTTAAAAGGTTTGCAAGAAATTGTAATTTGTTCAGGACAATCTTGATGGGAATCGATTCTTGCTGAAATTCTGACCTAAGCAACCCCCCACCACTACCCACCCCCACCCACCCCCACCGACACTTCTAGATATGCGGCTGGCAGGTGGGGGGCGTCCCAACCCATTTTTAATGGTTTCGACTCTGTGTTGCCGACAAAACCAGTGGCCAGATTCGGGAATTATCAAATTTTCCAGGGTAGAACCCAATATTTTTCACTCGGTTGTTGGTTGTTCTGGTTGTTTGGTTTGAGATCAGTTTTTGCTAGTTACTTGGAAAAAGGGGAGTCGGGATTTCTCTTTTTAAAAAATCCCTCCTGAGTTGACACACTTTTCATTGCACCAAACATAACAGAAAAATAAATACAAAGCAGAAGAAAAAAAAGTCCTGCAGACAAGTATCATTGTGTGTAACAAGCTATTATGCTTGTCCTTTGCATCTTCCTGAGATTTGATCCATTTTGCTCCGGAAATTAAGAATAAGTAGTAATAGGATAAAATATGCACAGAAATCAGCAATCAGTCCTAGTTCCATAATTTATGTTGATTAGATTTGAATAAAAGATACAAATCTACATACAGCGTGGACTTGTGTGTGATTCTAACAAGCTGAGCCACGTTCTCAATGGTAAAATTTAATCAAATTACAGGGTGATCAGGATCTCCCACGTGCCCCAGCTAAGCTCCATTTAATTAACCTTGCTGTTAATATTGGTTCTTAGTGAGCCAGTTTAATGAAACCAATAGGATGTAATGCTCAGTAAAACAGATACATATGACTAAAGAAGTAATTACGGGCAATAGCAGAAGGCCCAATAGGGGTCTGGGCACTCAAGGTCTTTTTTTTGCATAGTGGTTGTTACTTTTGTCAGTTTCTGGTTCGTTTTTGATCTGCTTGCAGGAGTATGCCAAAGGTGTGTCACTACAGCATAGATCTTTCAGCCACTCATTGGAAATCTTTGGAAATTAGATCAGAAAGGTGTCAGGTGCAGTAAACAAAATTGCAAAACATATAAAATGGCAAAAGAAGTTCCCTATATGTACCACTTTAAATCCTACAGGAACAAAATCTTCTTTATGGCCCAACTCTAACAAATCCCCTAACCCTAAGGCCAAAATAGAATAATTGATACAAATGTTAGAACTCGCAGGGGTACATAGGGAATCTTGCCACAATGGCAAAGGGATCAATAAGCATTATGTATGAATATTGCAATATAATAAACTCTTACTGCACCAATGCGAAGTTCACCGTGTAGTCAAATTTGCAGTACACACCAGAACTTGATTGGTGGTTTGATGGTTGTTTGATTTTGGATGATGGTCATTCAAGATTGTTGTTTTCTTAAAGGGGCATTTCGTGACCCATAACCACGTCCCCAAATTTACCTACAAGTTTGAGATTTTTTAATAAAATCTGATCATTGGCTATTTAATAGTAGAGTGCCTAATTTTACATGTAAATTCGATCTACTCTGGAAGAAATTCTTATTTTTTGTATTTTCTGTCCCCATAAATGGACCGAAATGACAACACAAGTGGGCCTATAGGGGCACCATGATACAAAACAATTTCCTCATACACCAAACATATGGTCAGAATCAACTGGAATTTGCACATAACTTTTCTTGTGCATGTAACTATAATTAAAAAAAAATGATGGACTAGGATCACAAAATACACCTTTAAAAATCCACCTGAAGATGCTCATTTTGGAACATGTTTGCAAAGTTTTTCATGCTTTTTTTCAGGTTTTAATTAGGGTACCATTGCTTTTTCCAGCTACCCTAATACCACCACACCATGAAACGGCAATGAGCTGAGGCTAGAAAATGCCTAAGTCCAAAAAGAATGCGATGACGTCATCGCAAACGACTATATGGGCTGAATCGCTGGCTGGCCAGCGACTACCTGTTTGCTTGCCATGCCTTGTCCTATGGATTGTGGGGGGCGAGGCCCGGGTTCAAATCCTGCCACGGATGTCCAAGTTTCTTTAGTTTCTTATCCCTTTACCCCTTCCTCCTCTCTGGAGATAGGCTAGACACCAAAAGGCAGTTAGGGCTAATTAGCTAACTTTAGAAGATTGGTGGCCTAAATTATTTGTGACCCATTTAGATTTGGAACTGCAAGTTGAACAAGCCATAAAACTGGGCAACAATCATGGAAGTTAATACTGCAAATTACCCTTTCTACTGTTATACAGTAAAGCCCGATGTCTACTCCACTAGCGCTTCATCGCGCAATGCTGCGATGGAATTTTACATCGCAATACCGCGCGATAAAAGTCATGTATACTCCAAGCGACAAATGTCTCCTCTCGAGGAAGTTGTTGCTGTATTATTTTATTGACAACTAATGTCCGTTGACAATTTTCATAACAATTTAGAGAATTATCTACATACCATTCCGTATTTTGACGATATAGCTCTGGATTTCCCGAATGAGATCTAGCAATCTAGAATAGACGAGCGATATTATTTACGATACAAGGTCAAAGTTATATTAAAATTTGTTATCCAGGCCTGTTGATCAAGTAATATAGGATGGATGTTGGCAATATGCATTTTGAATTCTTGGCAAATAAAGCTTGTTCTGGACTATTTTGTATGTAATGTTTCACTATTTAAGTTTCGCACATCTTCAAGGATTTTGCATGACTTTTATCATTATTAAATGTCCAGTTTGATGATTACCAGTTAGTAGTCTACCTGCATTTGTACATGGGGTTGGCCATACTGTACATGCAATATGTAGGATGTGGAGCTCAGAATAGAATCAAGTGGGTTAACAAAATATTTCGCACTATTACCGCCAAAACATTCTTTACGATATCCTTAAAAATAATCATGCCTCATATGGGATCATACTATTTTTTCGCACTACATCCGTAGCTTTTAATAATTGGCCATGTATACTTCATTGGATGAGTATTGTTAATATCGGGCTGATAGGGAGATTTTTAAGAGCAGGTTCAGCTTGGTTTTCATGAGGTCATCGCCCGACCTTGGATCCTAAAACAGCCAATCAGAGAATTTTCGCGGCTGCGATATCACCGAGAGTTGAACAAAATTCAACTCTCCGCGAAGCCCCAAAATCCATCGCGCGATAGAAATTCTTTCGCCGAGGCAATAAAAAATCAGGGTCACATTTCTTCGCAACCGCAATATCGCGGGTGCGAAGTGGAGTATACATCGGGCTTAAGTCAGTCTCTTGCCATTCAGGACAGGGTAGGTTGGATTGTGAGGGACTTCACTTTTCCTGCTTTCAGGATGTTTTGGGCTACTTGACATGTCACCAATGTAAGTTCTTTTTTCAGTGCTCACTGAGCTATAATGATACCCTTTGTTTGACCCCAATCTTCATTTATTTGAGGAGAAAAGGGTCATTGTACTTAATCTTGATATTAAAAGTGGGTCAAAATCTAATTTGGAAAAAAATGACTGAAAGAAGAGGGGAAGTGAAACAAATGAAGTATGACTTTAAATGGACTTAAAATCAATTCTGTAATTCAAGCGAATATGGCTCATATATCCTGTTGGTTCACACAAATTTTGGTTGGAGCATAGCAATGTAGCATTCACACTTCAGAAAATGCCGAAAACTTAAAGAGTCTATGTTTACAATTATTATGTGAAGCACGAGCACAGTTGGAAATTCAATCAAACGCATCACTGATGACCAAAAATAATCTCTCATGGGTATCGAAGTCCAGCCCCAAATTAGCCTCTACCATACCCAAGTAAGGCCCGATAATGGATTCAAGGCGCAATTAACCGGCAACTGAACCTGAACCTGTGGTATTGTTTGGCTATGCCTGGACACTTCCTTTGCCCTGAAGAAGAGCTTTGATTTTCGGTTTGTAAGTTGAGTGCCTGGCATGTGGCATCAAACTTTAACAGTTTTAGAAGCTATAAAAGGACATAAAGTGCTATACTGAATAGAGTTGTTGGATTAAATCAACAGTAAATTTAGTGTACTCCCCAAAGTGCAATATTTTTGACTCTTTTTCTGTACTTACTGAGGATAATTTTAACAAAGAAATGGTTCAAAGTTATTGACCCACTATCAGTATCATTGGGATTGTTAGTAATACAGAAGAAGATTGAGGGGGGGGGACCAACTCAGAACTTTGAAGTGGCATTATCTAAGCAAACCCAAGTCCAGTTGAAGTCCCCGGTTTTCATGGTCTATTTCTGTGATTGCAATTGGATCTATTTCACAATCATAACATTGTAATGTGAATTATGGCGATTTCCAGAAAGTTTAGGTAATTTCTGTAATAGCCTCTTATGTCACCGGTCAGATGGGCCCCCGCAGCACGTGTGTATTTTTTCCTTTAAGTGTATTGGAGATCATTGATGAGATGGAAAATCCTGAATTTTTTAGTGTCATAGTCCTTTCGTTTGTTCCCGCAAAGCGATTGGAATTTAGGTGGGATCCCCAATCAGTTGTAGCGCCCAATGTGAAAGACAATGTTTATAGTTGGTCGCAGATTATATGGAGCCAGGGTTCCCTAGCTCTGAAATCGGCGCGCGTTCCAAATGGACGCAAATTTTTCACGCAGTAAAAATATGCGTACGGGCCTCTGCTGTTTTTGCGTTCGGATCATATTTTCTGTCGAGAAGTCAAAATCTGCATGCCGAAATCTCGCCGCGAACCCATTCACATAAGTTCGCACTGCACATTTGCTAAACCAAAACAGGTTTCACAACAGTATTTTCAGTGCTAAAACAATTTGTATTTTACTTTACTACTCCAACTAACACACAAGTTCCTAGTGGCCTTCCTACTCCCTTTAACTTACTTTGCATGTTTTACACTGACGTCTTTGGTCAATTCAATTACATCGTCAATCGATACACGCTTTATTAATCGGGCCGCATCCTAGACATTAATATGGACTTTCCATTATTTCTATCAGGGTGAAACATTTAACTATTTTAATCCACTGAATTAAACTGAAAATATCCTAGTTCTAAGTAAAATGAGCACAGTACACACAGATTAGTTGGGTAAATTGAAAAATTAACAAATGCTTGTCGCAAGCTAAAACCAGGCCCTGATAAAACGTTAATTACCTGTCAGCATTAACGAATCTACAACACCCCTGTCGTCCACTTATTCTATTATGTTTCTACGAAAAACGCCTACTCGGCAAACCCAAGCATGCCAAACGATGGGGTCAATGGCGTAATCCACAACAAACAAGCACAAGGTTCCCTTGAATTTCTTATTGGAATGGAATAAATTCGGAGCAAAGTTTTTATTACTGAGTTAGAAAATGTACTTTTCGTACCTCCGATAAATCCCACTCCACTGTGCCAACCATGGGACAATTTTCTACCTCCATGATTCAAAGTATGACTTCCGAACAAAATCCACATGTACCTGGTACCATTTCCCAATAGGGGGATTTCCCCCATCATGCCGGGTTTCCCGTTTTGCGGCAGGGATTGCCAACCAGTGTGTTTCGTTTGTTTTTTTTCTTAGTATTTTCTTCCAAATTTAAGTCTGGCTCTGCTTATTTATAGGAGAATTTTTCTATATCTCTTTTAAGGTTACTTTTAATTTTTTTTATTGATGTTTGTTTGCACTTGGTGGTAGTACTGCTTTTAATCGTTAATGATCTTGACAGAGGTTGAAATGAAACTTTCAATTATCCAAATGTTTTGATGTTTTGCCGCTCTGTTTACATTACATCGATCTCTTAGGAGGAAGCCTCAATGAACCCATGGAAACGGGTCTCTCTTTGGGTTTTCCGAATTATTGGCCATCATAACCCCGTTTCATTTTGTGAGGAGGGTTCGCTCTTACATGGTCATGTATTGTAACAAACCTAGGAGCACTCACATTGTTTGTTTTAACTTGAGAGTAAAATTCTGAGGTCCGATAGAAGTGAAAATCGTATTAAAGTGAATGTACTGTGAATTTCTGCGCGTCCAGACGGACGCGAGGACTTGTTGAGGAGTCAGAATAAGTGCGTCCGACTTTAAAAAGTGCGTCTGGGACGGCAATACTACGCCTTTAACGGGAACCCTGCAGAGCACGCCTCACCTTTTGAAATCGACCTATCTAGGGTAATATTGGGTTATAATTCAAATCTAGGTCAAAACGTCCATAGCTTTGTTTCCTTTTGGAGTTATGATGCGTAATATGCAAACTGTTCATTCGGGGACAAGTTCGGAGGTCCTTAACTCCAAACGTAAGATTTTTTTTATGGTCTCTTTGAGTCATCAGAGTCCGCAAGTTGAATTTTCATCTCAATACATTCTGAGCATATTTGAAGTAATAGGGGAGATACAGCCCATTGACAATGGTAATTGTACTTTATTTGAAACGACATTTGACCCCCTGAAAATCAACGTTGACATTCGACAAAACCCTCTACTTACTTCATTTTTTCACACACAAAATACACTCAAAGTTTCCATACAAGGTTTTGTAGAACCCATAGGTCCAGTGTACATCCCAGTGTATATCACCTATACCTTCTATGGCAGATACACCCAATTGGTCGCGCTGAAAACATGAAGACCTCGAACACCCACTGGTTCTTTCAAAATGAGTTCTTCAAATTATGTCTCTTCAACATCTGAAGTAAAGGGGTGATGTCAAGTCAACATTTATTTTCAGGGGCGTCATATAGTCAAATGCATAATTATTATTTTTCCAATGGGCTTTTCTCCTTATACTTACCTAATGGTACTTATTATTGTACTGGTAGAAAGCCCTGCTGTGACTCAGATCTAACCAAAATGGACATCAAAGGTGGTTTATAATGGAGTTTCTGACCACACCCAAACTTGGTCCCAGATTACAGATACTGCATTTTTTAAAACCCAAACCACTTTAATGTAAAGGCGCTATCATGTTTTTTTTGATGCATGGGTGTGAATTCTACCCCAAAATAAGCCCAGTAGTGATTTTTAAAGTTTGTGAGGGTCTAGGTACAAGTGTTATGGCTACTCAAGATTGTCAACTTTGCATCATTCAGCATTTTTGGTGGTAACCCCCCACCCCCCAAAAAAACTTCTGAACGCTACCAAAAAATGTCTGTCACTCAAATTTCAGATTTCATTCTCATCATTATCTTCACCACACCAAAAAGAAAACAAATTTCCATTACTGCTAGCGGTTCACATCTGGAGTGTTGACATGGAATAACCCCATGGAGAAAAACTCGTGGGGATCAAGCTTGTTCCCTCTTACGATCAAAATTTCATCCAGAACCATCCAAATTTGCAATGCTTATGGGTCATTATGTGGAAATGTACGAGGACCCTCATGGAGGGTATAAGTAGTATTTTTTTCATCTTGATATGTTGAGCTGTGATCCAATGTAAACTAAACCAGACTTGGCTTGTTTTCCTTTCCTTCAGTTCTATTCATTGTTTTACAAGACTGCTGAAATAGTCTATATAGTGCATTTATTGGCAAAGACCACAAACATTGGGTTTAACTGTGAGTGTTGGGGAACGTGATTGGAAGTTGGGCAATTCCCTAGTTCCAAAGGTTAGTTGTATTTGGTTGGTTCATGCTTCATTAGCAGATGGTAGCCAATGCTATAGCCTTGTGCCTTTTGACATACATGCCTAAGCCTAGGCTATGCACTCAAAAGGCCTAGCATTAGTTGACATGACATACATTATGAACCCATCAATTATTTGAACTATGGATTGTCAGTATTGTAAACCCTCTTTCTAAAAATTACAAAGCGAACAGTGCAGGGAACTGTAAACACCCCTGGGGAGCTGTTGAAAGATAATTCAGTGCAACTTAGCAATGTGATGAAAATAGAGCACAGATACATTTCAAGCTCTGGTAGTAAAGCTCAAATGTAGCTTTTCCACAATGTCATCATTACATCTTATTCACATTGTGTGAAGATGCCTTATGACAGCTACAGCTAAAATGGACTTTTGCTTGTTTGGCTCTGAAAGGTCTTTATTTATAATATGATCCTACCCTCTCCATAGTCGGTTTACAAAATCCCTCTCCTTCATTCTTAACCAGATGCCCTCTTGATGATCCTTAAATCCACTGTGCCTGCCATACAGTTCCATTTTCTCTTTCTGACTCCGATTCACTGACTCAATCAGTCACCACTTTGATGCAGTTACTGACTCCAACTCACTTGCTCGCTCTGCACACAGCCGCTGCCGTCGCACTCACTGCACTTCACGCTCATTTTAGTTCATTGTCCCATAACTTGAAGTTTCTGCCCTTAATGCGCGTGTCCATTCAATCCCTGCTCGGGGCCCGGGGACTACGGGGTATATGCTGGGACATGCCGGGCAGTCAAAAAAGATTGGCCCCCAACCTGGAGTTAGCCGGGACTTGGCTGGGAAGGTACGTTAGCTTGTCCCCTCCCTGCCGGGACGTATCATTGATTCTACTGGTGGTCCTAAGCCGAGAGGTGACAAAAATTTTCCCTGCGCTGCCGGGACTAAACGGGGACTTAACGTACCACAATAAAACAGGCCTACCCTTGAGCAGTATCGCCCGTCAAAACTGTAGTATATCACCATTTAATATAGCTACCATTGCAGTCCGATCCCTTCCATGTCGTGAAGCAACTAGACAAGTAAGCACACAACGCGCACGTCGTCGCACCGGTCGAGATATCACTAATCCGAGGGATCGTATTTTCAACGTAGATCGCCCAGACTCAAAAACCTCAAAAATCCACATGAAATGTTTAGAAAAATTAAATCAACTCAATCACAAGAAAATACTATAAAGTTTGTCCGATTCATTGAATTCTAAAAGCACCCGTATGGTATGAAGCATTATATTTCTTTGCTAAATCCACTGGAATATTGCATTTCATTGCACATAAAACGCGGGCAATTTAATAGCAAAATGAAAATACTTGCATCGCTGATGGAAACGACTTAAATGTCTCATGAAATACATTTGTTAGCTCAAAATACTGTCTCGAACTACTGCATTTTCCGATATAATCAAAATTAATGTAATCGCGATTTCCGAACTGTTTTTGGCAGTGTTATTCCCCATGCACTATCCATTTTATCGGATCATTGCAAGTTTTTTGAACGGCCGCGCCGTTCAGGCCAGAGTACAGCCTGTCCATGCTCTGCGTATGTCAGCTACAAATTTCCGCAGGCGCACGCTGAGGTCCCCGGCCCTGGGGTCTAACCTTTAGAGAACAGGGGAAATTGAAGATTGCCCATAAATCTAATAAAAGTATAACAAATCTATTTTAAATTCACTAAATTCCTTACTTTTATTTGGAATGTGAAGAAAGTAAAATTGTAACATAAATTTGATAGTGGGTTTGGTTGGCTGGGAAAGATCTTGGAATGGTAACTTTTTTTGTTCCCAGATGAAAATTACGGCATTTTAAACCCAAAAACCAAACTTGAAAGGAAGAGCTATCATGTTTTTGATGCCAATTTGAAATTCTACACCAAAAATATAGCCCAGGTAGTGATTTTTAAAGTTGTGGAGGGGTCCATTACAAGTGTATGGCCTTCTCAAAATTGTCTTTTGATCATCAGCATTTTTGGTGGTAACCCCCACCCCCCACAAACAAATTCTGAACGCTAACAAAAAATGGTATGCAGCTCAAACATTTTCAGGATTTTCATTCTCATATTATCTTCACCACACCACAAAAGAAAAAAATCCATTACATGCTGCAATGCACATCTCGAGTGTTGACATGGAATAGCCGCCAAGGAGAAAAACTCTTGGGATCAAGTTGTTCCTTTACAGGAGTCAAAATTTATCAGGAACCAGCCAAATTTGCAATGCATTATGTCAATGTGGAAATTGTAAGAGGACCTCATGGAGGGTATAAGTAGTCTTTTTTTCAGTCTTGGATATGTTGAGCTGTGATCCAAAATGTAACTAACCTAGACTTGGCTTGTTTCCTTTCATTCAGTTCTAATCATTGTTTTACAAGACTGGCTGAAATGAGCTTGATTAAATTGCATTTATTGGCAAGACCAGCAGAAACATTTGGTTAAAACTGTCGAGTGTTGGGGAACTTGATTGGAAGTTGGCAATTCCTAGTTCTCAAAGGTTAGGTTGTATTTGGTTGGTTCATGCTTCATTAGCAGAGGGTAGCCAATGCTAGCCTTTGCTTTTTGACATAATGCTAGCCTATGCTCTGCACTCAAAAGGCTAAGCATTAGTTGACATGAGCCAATAAATTATGAACCCAATCATTAGTGAACTATGGATTGTCAGGATGGAAACCCCTTTTTCTATATAATTAGAACATTTAGAGCTATGGTAGTAAGCCTCAAATGTAGCTTTCCACAATGTCATCATGACATCTTCATTCAGCATTGTGTGAGATGTCTGATGACATCAAAGCTACGTTTGATTTTTGGCTCTGAAAAGGTATTTAATTATAATATGATCATGACAGAGCCAATATCGGTTAAATCCTCTCGTCATCTTAACACATGATGCCCTTTGATGATCCTAAATCCCTGTGCCTGCCATTACAGTTCCATTTCTTTTTCTGACCACTGATTCACTGACTCAATCCCCAGGCACCACTTAGTGATGCAGTGACTGACTCACTAACTTGCCGTCGCTCGCTCGCTCACTAACTCACTCATTTGAGTTGCCATTGTCCCATAAACATTGAAGTTTCTGCCCTTAATGCAATTGTCAAGTTCATCCCGGACTCTGGGGGTCCCGGGAATAGCGGGTATATGCCGGACATAGCAGGCATGTACAAAAAAGTATTGCCCGCAAGCTGGGAGTTAGCCGGGACTTGGCTGGGAAGGTACGTTAGCTTGTCCCCGCCTGCCGGGCGATCATTGATGCAGATGGGACTTAAGCCGAGCGGTACAAAAAATGTTCCCGGCTTTGCCGGGACATAAACGGGGACTTAAGTACACCATATAAAACCAGGCTATCAGTGTGCAGTATCGCCCGTCAAAACTGTAGTATATCACCATTTATATAGCTACCATGCAGTAGATATCTTCCATGTCGTGAAAGGTAAGCTATACAAGTAGCACACAAGCACGTCGTCGCACGGTCGAGATATCAACTAATCCGAGGATCGATATTTTCAACGTAAAATCGCCGAAAAACATCAAAAACCTCTCAACAGGAAAATGTTTTACAAAATTAATATCAAATCAAGTCACAAGCAATTAATAGAAGTTTGTCCGATCTCATTTTAATCATAAAATACCGTAGGTAGTGAAGCTATTGATATTTCTTGCGAAATGCCTGGAATATTGTCATTTCATTGAATCAAACGCGGGCATTTTAATAGAAAATGAAATATTCTTGAATCGCTATGGAAACAAATAAATGTCATGAAATAACATTCTGTTAGCTCAAAATACTTCTCGAACTACTGCATGTTTCCGATATAACCAAAATTAAAGGAATGCGATTCCGAACGTGTTTTTGGCAGTGTTCTTCCCATTCAAATTTTCCATGTTATCGGGATCAATGCAAGTTTTTTGAACCGCCGCGCCGTTCAGCCAAGAGTACAGCAGTCCAGGCTCCTGCGTATGTCAGCTCAATTTACCACAAGGCGCACCGAGCTGAGGTCCCCGGCCATGGGGTCTTATCTACATTTCAGAACAGGGGAAATTGAAGATTGCTCAATAAATCTAAAAGATATACAAAATCTATTTTAATTTGCACATAAATTCTTTTTTTTTATTTGGAAATGTGAAGAAAGTAAAACATGTCACGCACAAATATTGATAGTGGGTTTGGTTGGCTTGGGCAAAGATCTTGGAATGGTTAAATTTTTTGTTCCAGCGAGACCAATTTTCAATCAAAAATATTTCTACGTGCTTTTAATTTGAAAATTATTTACACCAAACTAACTAGCAAATCGTTACTAAACAGTGTCTTTAATGTGAAATTTACCCAAACTACTGTTTTTTCCCTTTTCTTTTCTCTTTCCGTAATTTGGTAGCCAACCAGTAGTATAACTATTACAACTTTTAAATGAAAACATTAATTTCTTTACTCTTTCCCTCCTTTTTTTCCAGGCCCCTAGAAATATACTTTCCAGAGTATATCATTTAGTGGTCGATATCGCCGTGGATAAGTGGATTTTTTTTAACAATAACCAACTAACCGAGGTTGGTGAAATTCATGTGGTGAAATTTCGGCTCGGTTCTGACACCTCGGCGATCCAAAATGTAGTATGGATTTTATAGAGCTAGACCTGTGTCGCATAGCCGGGACCGATCCGGGATTGTACAGAGTTGCAAGCAGTCCCCGCCCCCATAGCCGAGAATAAACGGGGATTGTCACACCATAGCCCGGCTAGATTGGGGGCCGTGCATAGCGGGGATGTACAAAAAATGTAGCCCGGCTATCCGGGATTTCGTGCTACTTTTGCGGGGACAAAGGTACTTCCCTGCTAGTCCCTGGGCCCGCTATCCCCTTAAGGGACCCCCATGGCCGAGGATTGTAAATTGTGTAAGTGCCATAACTTGGAATCAATGAAAAATGTTAAACTGCTCATATCAGGTACTTTTCTTTCTCAAAACTCAACTGGACTTCCTTGTAGAGTTGAAATTACTTCCTGATTTGTAATCAAGCAGGTCTGTTTCTGAACCTTCACCTGTACCATTAAGTCATTGCTTGTAAACATTTCATTTCATTCCAAAGAAACCAAAGAAAAAGAAAACATGGCTCTAAAAAGGGGGACATCTATTTTGAGTGGTAGCCTATTTGTACCTTACAGTGTGTCATTGTGTGCGTTTCATACTTATGCGTACCTGTAGTTCCCAAAAAAGGGGTTGCTTTGAAAATCTGATAATTTTAGACAGGGTAGAACGTCATTGTTGTTAGCTAAAAGGGAGGTATTATTTGTAGGTGGTAGGCAGCTTGCATCATTTTGGTAGAAAATGTCTTTATCTGTCAATTCTACACATTTATTAGGAAGAAAATCCATGTTTAAGTGAACTTTTTACATCAAAAAAGTGATTTTATCAATTATTGGAGAATTCTGCTTGTGCAAATGAATTGTTTTACTATTTTATTTGTCAAGGTTAGGTTTTAAGAATTTGGTGCAGTTTATACACCTTGTGTATTGGTAGGAAATGGTTTAACATGTATGGCTTCACATAAGCTTTACATCAAACAAACAGGGGGTATTCAATTTCTTTAGGGACCCCCAATATGTGAAATCTCCCTTGCACTTTAATTCCGCACGCAGGCTTCAGATTAAATAACTTGCCATTACATGATATGCTGTCCAATTTTCACGTCCCCTCCTTTTGAAAAACCTGCCGCGAAACATTTTATCACACACTTACAGCAATCAGTGATCCACCCAGAGTCAAAATATTGAATTTGCAGGAAAGTATAAAAGTGAAGGATAGGTCTGTGAGAATTATCATAAGTTATCTTTCCGACTGCAAATTGACAGAAAAGGAAGAAAACATCAGTGTTCAAAAGTTTGGAAACGCCATTCAATTACGTGTTGTAGTAAGTGTCCGTATTACAGTATGAACTAAAAATATCCCGATTTTGTCTTTATAGGTTGCTTTTGGTCTTCATTTGCAGGGTATGTTGGATAACCTATAATTAGTTACAAACGGTGAAAATCTTATTTTTGTGATTTTTTTTTATTTCTGATTTAGCAAATCACTGATAGTGCCTTTATTCAATTTGAAACTGACCAGTTTTAGTACAAACTTCAGTCATTTGGTTCGCCTTTCCCACCAAAGATAATTTTGAAAAAATGTATTCCGTCTTAGATCTTTTACTTTCTCACATGTATGCTTTGAGACATTTGTTTTCTTGGGCATAACTGGAATGTTTTCAATCTGTCAATAGCTGAAAATATGACGTTTTTAAATTTGCCGACCCAATTAAAGGGGGTGGTCCGATTTATGTGTATTGTGTTCTCTACTTATATGTGACCTGGCACTTTCACATACACCCCCATCAAGTACCGTGGGAAACAACTTGGTGTTTTTGACGTAAGACCATAATGCATGTTGCAAAGCCCTATTCAGTACTGTGCTATTAAAGTGTTTACCACTAAAACAGCGTTTTTTTGTTTATTACTTGGGAATGAAATGGATTCGAGGGCTCAAATTTCAGGCCTACAATAGAAAAATACTGCTTTTCTCATCTGATATCAAACTTGATATACGTCGGGTAAATCAGGGGGGTTCCCAAAGCCTATCGGAACATGCACCTTTAACTAATACAAAACGCAGATAGGACTATCTGGTTCACTAGACGACCATAACTGGTATTCCCATATGAACCACATTATATGTTTCTAACACTCACATGGTTATGTTTCATAAAGGTATGTATTTAATCATCAAGGGTCAAACTGTCATCACACATGAAGTGCCGTGCCTGTGAACTTTGTTACCTGGGGATGAGACATTATTTGGATTAGATATGGTGGTGAAAGATGTGAAAATTGATCAACCTGTTACTCAAATACTACTGGGTCATTTCTTGGTATGCATGAAGTATATAGGTCACTGAACTAAACTTCCCAGGAATGAGAATGCAGACACTGTCTTTTAAAAAAGAGGTAGTGTTCTCCTAAAAGCTTTAATGTCAAATTAAGGAGTATTTGCAGTGTGCCTACATGTGTACTAAACATCAGTGTCAGTATTGGGGATAAAAAGAGTTCAAGAAGTTCAAGAACCACAAGACATTTTAAAGATCATGCAAAAATTGCAGAATTTACTTTAATTTTGCTGAAATTAGGAAAAAACCCTTGAAGGGAATAAAATTGCTTATTTTGGTCCATATCGTCCAGCCTTTTCAAGCCAAAGGGGGTACCAAACTGTGACATAGGAAGTGAGATTAAAGGCACTATCATCAGTGATTTAGCAGACTAAAAATATTTTTTAATGCAAGATTAGCTTAAAAGTGAGTTATAAGTCTGTAGAATCCTTATATAAGTTATTTTTTCCAAATGAGAAATTGACAAAAATGGAAGAAAACAGCAGTGTTGAAAGATATGAATCTCCATTCAATTACGTGTAAAAAGTAAGTGTCCATACGGACAGTAATGACTAAAATATCAGATTGTGCCCTTATTAGGTTGCTTTTGGTCTTATCCCTCGTAGGTTATACATAACTTGTTCAGACATATAAAAATATGATTTTTTGAAGATTTTTTCAATTTTTTAATTCAGCAAATCACTGATAGTGCCTTTAACTGGCTCAAAAGTACCCAGAATGTGAACAACCGCTGTTGGAAGATGAAAGCCTGATGAAAGTAATGAATTACCAGTGAGCACATTTAAAGGGCTCCCTTGGTACGGCTATCACAGTATGGTGATTGAAATGGCCCGTGAATGCTGTTTTCTTCTGCTTTCCCCAGAAGCTATTTTTCACTTAACTTTTCAACCCCAACCAATCAGGATGGTGCATTTTGTGGTGTGAGAAAGAGAGAAGTGATCATGATCAGAAAAGCAGTTTGGCAAGTTAATTTGTAAGGGTGCTGGTGAATTACTTAGAAGTCTGTGTTTTAGCAGTCAAGATTGTATGGTTAAAGCAATACAATTGCGAAGTGCACGCTCCACCCTCAATTTTTGTTGATTTTGGTATGGGTTTTAAATTGTTTTCTATGAACTAAAACTCCCATCCCCTCACAAATGGCCTTGAGCTGTAAATATAAGAATGTATCAAACATATAACAGTGCACAGGCTTGAATGAAAAAAGCAGGGATGGGGCAAAGGGAAAAGGCCAATACAGTACAATAAGTTGCAAAAGGCAAAATGCCCCTGGGTCTGAAACAAAAACTGTGTACAAAAAAAAAAAATTTTTTTGTCCCGACATTTGTATAGACCAGGAGCCAATGCTTTCTGCATCTGAAATCCTTATTGCAAGCCTGTTAACAGTGGACACTACAAAAAACGATATAAAGACGGGCACAACGATGAAGCATTCAGTTTGTGTGACCATCATTTTTCTAAAGCCATTTTCTGTATTCAGTGAATACAATTATGTGCACATTTTATGAATCTTTAGATGTAATAACCCTGTATAGAACATTAAAGATACTATCAGTTGATTTGAAAATTGAAATGTGCAGGAAAGGAATAGCTTCAAAGTAAGGATAAGTATGTAGAATTTCCTAAGTGACCTTTTACAGCTGTAGGAATTGACAGAAGGAAGGAAGAAAACGGCGTTGTTCCAAGATACGATTCGCCATCAATTAAGTGTTGTAGTAAGGTCAGACCACAGAACAGTAATGACATAAATCTCCGATTCTGTCTTATTAGGTTGCTTTGTTCTATCATTTGCAGGGTATGTGGGATCCCATTGTAATTGTACATACATGTAAAAATCTGATTTTTGATGATTTTTCGATTGCCGATTTAGCAATCACTGATAGTGTCTTTAATTTCACAGTGTTGTATTACACATTTTGTTGCAAAAGTTGGCCACAGTGTCACCATGGTTGTTGAAAAGGGTGGGGTTCAAATTCTGCTAGGAAAAAGAAGTTTAAAACTCCTTAAACAACTTACAACTGTTTTGCTGGCCCATCAAAAATGATAATTCATCGAGCTGAGCGTTCAGGAAAAATTGGTTTTGGGCATAAAGACCAGTGGTTTGGGCAAAAGAAAAGTGGTTTTGGGCATAAAGAAAAGTGGTTTGGGCAGAAAGAAAAATTGGTTTTGGGCAAAGAAAAAGTGGTTTGGGGGGGGGCAGAAATAAAAATTGGTTTGGGCAGAAAGAAAAAGTTGGTTAGGCAGAAAGAAAAAGTGGTTTTGGGCCAGAAAGAAAAATTTGTTTGGGGATTAGAAGAGAAAAAATTGGGTTTGGGCAGAAAGAAAAAGTGGTTGGGGGCGAAAGAAAAAGTGGGTTGGGCAGAAAGAAAAGGGTTTTGGAAAGAAAGAAAGAAAAATTGGTTTGGGCAGAACAGAAAGAAAAATTGGTTTGGGCAGAAAGAAAGAAAGAAATAAAGTGGATGGGCAGAGGAAGAAAAAGTGGTTTGGGCAGACAAGCAGAAAGACAGAAAGGAAAAGTGGTTTGGGCAGAACAGAAAGAAAGAAAAAAGTGTTTGGGCAGAAGAGAGGTGAAGTCAAAGTTATACCAATTCCATAAGTTAAGCACAAAGTCATTAAAGCAATATCAGAAATCAATTTAAGGCAAGTCTTACGAAATCATATGAATTATATCTTAGGGCTGTGTGTATTCTTTGTGTTGGTTAACTGTGTATTTAGTATATTTTGTACTTGGGCGATTTTGTAGTCACCCTACATTGTAATTGATTTGAGGTTGGGTTGATTAATATCTGGCCTTAATGACCTTTTGATTACCCCCTCATCTCCATGATCATTGTGATGGAATTTAAGATTTGGAAATATCAAGATCATGGCATTGATTGGGGTTGTTGATGTTAACTGTATAGGACAATGAAAGAAAGGTAAAGAAAGGGTAGATATAATCAAAACAGAATTAAAATGGGCAAAGGTCATCAGTGTCATCCACCAATCACTAATCAAAACTAAGATTTTTGGTAATCACTGAACTTAATCCCATCACTGTGTTGGATTTTGGCCAAAAAAACCCAACAAATTGTAAAAATCCTGAGTTATAAAGAATGACTGAATGTGCACAAAGGCACACATATAATACTAAGTAAGTAGATCAATATACAAATCTAAATTGTTAAGAAGTTGAGAGGCAAGCTATACTACAAAATGCCCAAAAATAACTTTTACATTATGTTATAATTGCCACATGTATTGCATATCTGTCTGTCCCACCTTTTCTCAGAGGCCAGGGGACGTACTGTCATGAACTTGGTGGGTGGGTGTTGCTTGGGCCTGGTAAGATCAAGTTCGATTGGTTAGGCAGCTGCGCGCCCCACAAACTGGGTAATCGCAAAACAAATGGTTTGCAAAACAAGTAGTGCTTTAAAACAGCCAATGATCGCAAACCCGGGGACCAGTAGCCATTATATTTAAATTGATAATTGTGTTAATTTTCCATTGCAGGCTGCTGGGGGCGAGTTACTCCATACTGTGTGGCGGAAGAAAAGATGCATTCACTAGTGTGATGTGGTCAGACTGTTAACACAGATCCTGGAGGGAGTGGATTACCTCCACCAACAAACATAGTCCATCTGGACTTAAAGGTTATTTTGTCCAAGTCTGAATGTTTATGTTCTGGAGTGGGCACACTCTTTCATGCAAGTGAGACTGGTGGATTTGTAAATGACATGGAACAAGGCAGTCAAGAAGATACCCAATCATCTGTCACGCAGACTTGTAGTATGATTGCATACAAATAGTAACCGTACTTGACCCTGAGTAATGTGTATTTGGTCCTGAGTACGAGTATTTTTGGTCCTGAGTATGAGTAATTTGGTCCTGAGTACGAGGTATGAGTAGTTGGTCCTGAGTGCGAGTACGAGTGTTTGGTCTGAAGTACGAGTATGAGTACAGCAAATTTTAAATTACAAGTTGAGTACAAGTTACTTATGCCTGAGTATGAGTATCCAGGTTTGAATATGAGTACACACGCTGGTACTCGAGTACGAGTATTTACATGTATGCAGTGTCATGTGACAATTGTCACGGGATGCAGTTGATGATGAGGCGGTGGTTGAGGATGCAACGTCTGCAATGAAAGTTAAGTTCCCAGAAGGACAGAATTAGATTTACTCAGTGTTTATCCATTATGACATATTTTTGCAGGACTGGTAGTTGTACATTAGTCAAATTGAGCAACATTTGAAAATGCATGATTTTTTAAAATATTCCCTATAATTTAAAAGTTGCAATCTTCAGAAATTTCTATCAAAAAAATAGCGAAATCACTAAGTAAAACTTCATTATGAACATATGAAGCAATTAAATCGAAAAATTGAAAAAAAAAATATTTGTCTCAAAGTTTGTAATTTTGGATAAATTCAGAAAAGCTATGTAGAACTTATTTGTATGTTTGTATTGTGTGTAGTACAAGAAAGAGCTTTTTATTTTATGGGTGAGCACAAGAGAAATATCAGTAGCTTCCCACAAGGCATTGCTTCAGTGGATGTTTTTGTACAGGTAGTCATTGAATCGTTAGAGATGAAACACTCTTAAAATGCAAGTTTGTGAGACAGGTACTGTCAATTTCGCCATGTTTCATCCCTAACGATTCATATCAGTACTTGTACAACAACCACCATTGGAAGCAATTGCATTGTTGAAGCTACGAAATATTCTCTTGGTGAGCACATAGTTAAGATTTTTTCAAATGCGCCATTACCGCATAAGTTTTCAAGCCACTCATCAGCTTTGGACACAAAACATTTTTTTTTTGGGGGGGCTTAATGTATCACACACTCTTGCAATATAGCAGGATATTTTTTGTATATTTTTGTAGTTATGAACAGTTTTGCTGGTGTTTAATTTGTGCTGTCAAATGCGCACATGAAAAATGTATGGTTCAAGAATTTTTCCACAGCTTTTAAGTTCTGGCTTCCTGAAGTTAACAGACATAAAGTGCAAGAATTAAAATTGCGCGACTTTCTCACAAAACAGCCGCATGTTTATAAGAATGAATCTTAAGAGGAGTTTTGATGCACAAGCCGAGGCATGCAAGAAATGGGTCAATCTCTCTCTCTCGCTGACATAATAAGCGATCCTTGTGTGTTTATATTTGTCAATTTAAATACCCCGTAAGGAAGTAAGAATCACAAGCATTGTTGGTAATATTTCAGGGGGTTCGCCAGTTTCTTCACAGGCGAAAGAAATAAACAACTTTTTTTCCGCGCGTTTTTTTCCACTTGGAAGACATGTTTCTTCCATTTCTCCCACTGAAAGAAGCCGAAGAACCACTAAAAAAGTCATTTAAAAAATTATATATTTGTGTTTTTGTGTTTTTTAAACTGTATTTTGGTTTGATATTATACAGTGAATTAAATATAGTGAATATTCAAAATAACCATTTCAGGGACCCCCTACCCTACCCCATCCCACTTGCATAATTAAACCACATTTATTCACAAGGCCTAATTAAAAAATTACTGGAGAACTGTTCTATCTCACTTTTCACACCAGCAAGGCCAAGCAGAGTCTCCTTGAAAGACTGAACATCGTCAAAATAGTTATAGTCCCCGAACCATGTTCGCCCACTAAGCATTACCACAAAAGAACAGTAATGGTTTGCTACTTTTTGATTTGTATTTTAAATTAACATTGGCCCATGCAGATTTTAACAGCTTTTTTCATTGTTTGCATCTACAATACAACTGTGATAGATAAATGTGCACATGGAAAAGACGTGCGGAAAATTAAGTTACAATTACAATCTGTATAATTTGATAGCAAATCAAAACAAAATTTGTGAAAAATTTACTTAATACTTGCAAGGTAATCCTCACATGCTTAACTTGTAAATAATTTTGAAAAAAAAAACCATTCCTGATATTGTAAATTTAACGTACTAAATTAGCCGTGATATTTGAAGTGCAATCAGATCATATGGTGAAATTTAAGTATGTATTCATAATACAATTTTCTTTATTTTCTTTTCTTCCAGTTTCTCCAATTTCTTCCAGTTTCTTCCGGAAGGAACTGGAAGAAACACCTTTTTTTTCCAGTTTCTTCCATTGTTCCAAGAAAGTTTCTTCCGGAAGTTTCCGAACCTTGGTAATAAAAAGAAATTCCAAGTTATGTAGCACCCCAAAAGGCTTCTGCAGTCTCACCACACCTCACTCAACCACCTCAATCTCATTTTAGCCACCCCATTCTCCCATTCAATTTTCCGATCAAACATTCTTGCGTTTTTTCAAATTCCTCACATAAATGCTAAAGTATTCGTACATGGAATCAATTTGAGTAGTATTCACCAAAACCAATTATTCGAAAGAGCAAGCAGACGAGACTATGGCCCAAGGGACAGGCGACTATACCGGAGCCATTTGGATTCAGGAATAATTAGATGCATTAAAGGCACATGGAATGGAGTAGTAAGAAGGTAGTAGTGGCATCTGTATTGAATAAAATGGAATGGGTATGCACTATCATGGATCTGGGCAAAAGCAATTTATTTTACACTGAAGGTGGCGGTGGCAATTTGTGCAGGCTTATGGTGAATTGTGGATTTTAAACCTTTTGACTTTTTTTTAAAAATCCAACTTCATTTGAAACTATCTTTGGTATGACCTATATACATGTACACCAATTGAATTGTTTCTTTGTATAAACTATCATTGGGACAGTGTTGTAAAGTGTTGTTTAGTTAGGTAGAGCATCCAATGTTTCTCATTTGGCATTTCAGGGGGGGGGGACTATGTAGGTTAAATTTGGGTAGGACAAGCCCTAAAAGGGTATAAAAGGTGGGCCAGTTTGCAAAGCAAAATTAAGTAAATAGGATCTGTTTTGACACTAAAGGCCAAACCTGGATGAAGTTTTCACAGACCATATCTAAACCCATAAAAAAAAACCAAACTCTGCGAATTTATCGTGAAATTTAGCTAGAGTCGGAATGAGGAGGAAACTATTAAAGGGGGATGACTCGTTTATTTAAGTATATTAAAAGTTTCATCTTAATGGAATAGCCTCCATCCAAAACCCTATATGCAAAGTTTCACCCCGATATTTCATCCATTTTGTTTGTGAGTTGTGAGAGCTAAAAAACATGATTTTGTAAGCCCCATAGAGTATTGGGTAAAATAAATTTGGTTGACCAAAAAATGGGACAAATTTTAGCCCATAACCTCTAAACAAACATTCTTTAGCCCTAAGATGCACGGGTAAATGAGAGAAAAACATTAACTTTCTTCAGATACCAAAATTTTTTTTACCATTCCATAAAATCTGGGGATAAAGCTATTAGCAACCGAACCATGGCCTTTAAAAAACATTTTGTACACAACATACATGCTGTGTGAAGGGGTCATATTTTGAAATGCAAATTTGGTCTGTTTTTGACATGCCTATGTATAGTCAAACATGTATGTACTATGTAGTGAAACACACTTTGTGGGGTTATTTTATACATAGCAGGTAATGTGCTGGTTTCAACTTCAAATATCATTAAATATGGGCAACTCTTGTGTTATGAAATACTATGGAAATTTGATTCATAAATGAAGACTAAATACAATCACTGAAGTAACATTTTCAATGCAAGATGAACAAAAAATACTCTTCAGCATTTCTATATTAAACTTTTCAAGATCCATAAATTGATTTTTTTTTTTTGGAGGCAAAGTAATAGCATGTTACAATTGTCCAATATAAAAAATGTACAGAGTTGTGAACAATACCTGATGTGATGAGCACCCTTGTACGCTATTGCATGCCTTAAGAAAATTATGCCACCTGTACAATCTGTCGTCTTAACATGTTAATGAAATTCCATGGTATGCTTGTTTTTGCTGCCAGAAATTTAGCGCAATTTTCTACTCCCCCATAAAAAAAAAGAAAATAATATGTGAAGTATCGGTTTATAGTATAATGCTTACACAAAGGAGCATGATTTTATGACCTTATGTTTTATTAGTTCAGTGTTTGAACATCTGAATGGAATGTGCTAAAATTTTAAAAGTAGCTAGGGAAAAAAATCCGTTCTACTCACCAAAATAAAGGGGGCAATGTTGCCTTAATCAGACTTCTTAAACACTGTATGGCAACATCCCAGAAGATTGTGTTAAACTGGTCCCATGATGCCCCTTGATTATGAAAATGTAATGTTGACAATAAAGTGATTTTGATGTAAGCAGACTTTTGTCTACTGTTACTTTAATAAAATGTTTGACAAATATATTGGAAAGGTTTGTAGTTTTGAATCTACTAGAGCACTTTTTGTCCTGAGAAGTATTGATGTGTGTTATTACAGGAGAGTAGCGTTGCATTGCAATGCCTTATGAATTGGGTTATAAATCATGTATCTGCTAACATATTCACTAGCTTACAGATCCATGGGTTTGACATTGATGTTCTTGGTAATACCACATTGTCAAGGTAAAATTTAACTCCATAGGAAGCATTTCTGCCAATCAACATTTTAACAACTTAAATGGAGATCAAGCTTTCAAATTACATAGCTGTATCTAAGTACTTCGGGGTCAAACATATAACTTAAGTTAAACATTTTGAAACAGGAAATGCACTAACATTGTTCCGTATTACCATACACCTATTTGGAATTGACCCAGGGGATGTTTAAAAGTAAGCCCACAATGCCATTGCAATTTAGAAATTTTAACCTTAAAGGGGCACTTCATAATCCAGTGTCAAGTCTTCTGTCCATGACTTTCGCTTCCCAAAAAGGGTTTAATCTTCTGAACCTCTGGCCTTAGTAATGCATGTACCTAAATTCTTACGTGCAATCAACATGTTTTGGTAAGAAATTCTTTTTTGTTGTGTCCTGACAGGCAGATAGTATAGTACCTGAGGTCTATGGCAAACTCAGTCATACATGCATGATGTTCATACACAAAACTGCAAGATTCTCCCCGGAGTACCAACACATGACCATAATGGGGATCTGCCACAGTTGGGCCTCATTTTCAGCAAGTTTTGGATATATGAATGATCCTACCCCTCTTTAATACCAATTTGGTATAGTAATGGGTCGCTTTTTCAAAAATCTCAAAAATATGTTTGGAAAATGAGTCTCATTCCCTCAATGTAACTCCAAACTTATAAAAATATGTTTGGAAAATTAGTCTAATTTCTTCATTTTGAAGCCAAATTGTCCAAATTTGCTAACAAAATTTTTAAGTTTTGAGGCGAAAAAAAGGTTAAGTTTGCCCCAAAATTCTGCCTCTCTGGCGCACACCCCACACGCAAACTCACGCACGCACGCATTGATGGATGTCTCTATGAAATTAATTTTTAATGGAATAAAGCAGTACTTATCATTGTCCGGTCTGTGTACTCTTGGTAATGTATAGAAACACACCTAAGCACACATAACACACGCAATCACTTGGTGTCCTTTAAAAGTTATCTGAACTGCTGTGCTTGTTAGAGTGGACTAAATAAAAAAAGTACATTGAAACTGCAATATGGGATTGGTTAAAATGATCCACAGGGATTAATCCTATTCAGACAACCAAACAATAAGTAGATTACTTAGGTTGGTACAGTTATTATGTCCAGGTATCACTCAGTCAATGCTATTTGAGACTCTCTAAGTGACTTGTGACACCTAGACGCCAGTACAAAGGTGATACCCGTTACAAACGTTAGGTTGAAGTTGTTCTCAAGCTTTCATAAGAGGGACGATGTACCAACAATACCAAAGACCTACACCACTATGAGTTATACGATGCTCATCCACAAGGACACAGTTCCGTGTCTTTGTACTGGTTAATACATGGACTGAACTGACCTGTGTGATTTAGGTATCATATCATACCAAAAACCAGAGAGTGTATTTCTAAATTACATTGGTGAATGACAGCTACTGAACTGTGCCAAGGGAATGTGGTTCATTGTTGTCATTGAAATCTCCAGACTGGTTTGTACTTGATCAGTATAAATTGTATTGAAATTACACATGATATGTTAATGACCCTATGTAAACCTTTCTATCCCTAAAACCCAAAATACTTTTCATCAGGGATGTAGCTATGCCTGTCGGCCACGAACCGGCACTTCCACCGACCGACCGGCACAAAAGGTCATTTGGAAGATTGCCGACTGGCACTTTATTTCAGCAAAATGAAAAATTACCACATAATTGGCGAATTAAAGTCAAAGCAAAGTTTGTCCATTTGTGTTGTAGATTTAGAAACGGCTGTCAATGTAGTCTAGCTACAACCATGCTTTTTATACGTCGTTTTTGGACTGATTATCAAAGGTCATGGTGATCTTAAAATTTTTGAAGTGTATGATCTATTTTTATTAAGGCACAATTTCGCAACTGATGCAAATCCTGACAACCCCAGTGCAATCGAACAATTTTCCACTCATGTGAAACTCGTTATTGGTTTTGATGATGGAAGTAATGTAAGCATATTACAATACACTCTGCACCACACTTGCTAATATTTTATGTTCACCCTTTAATATTCCTTCTGCTTCCTCTCTATCTGAAAGTTGAAATTTCAGGATAAAATAAGAATTTTGCCTTTTCAAGTGAACAAAATCAAAAACAACTTACATGTAAAAAGGGCCTTAAAGACAATCAATCAGAACACACACAAACCTTGAACTTGTGAGTACTGTTTTATTATCTTGTGCTGATGTGGTATCGTACAGTAAACTATAGGCACACATCATTGCATATATGGGATTTGGATGGAGACCCCTCTCTGCCCACTAAACATACATAGGTCAAAACTTTTCAAGATTTTTGCTGTCTGATAAACTTTTACATGTCCACAAGTCCATGCTCCGCTGAGTCTGTTTAACCTATCAACTGTCCTTTGAAGTGATTAAAGTAGAAAAACCCATGCATTTTGCACTTAAACCTGGACACTTCCCTTTATACAAGGGGAAACAAAATCAAGGACAAGAAGTTGGTGTCTTATTGGAATCTTTTGTTATTTAAAAATATTTGTAAATAAATAAAGGTCTTAAAGGAGAGAAAATAAAAGGGGAAATTTGTTTGATTGTACTTCCGATAGAGGCGAATGCTATTTTTGCAGCGTGACACATGATCAAAGGGTACCCTAACTTGCCCTTGACTTTCTAAGATTAGATCTTAACACTTTGCTTGCAAAGTGTGAAAGACTGAAATTGTGCTATAAAGACACTATCATGATTTGAAAAATATTTGAAATGTGAGAATAACTTCAAAGTGAAGGATAAGTCTGTAGAATTCTCATAAGTTACCTTTTCCACTGGAGAATTGACAGAAAGGACTAAAACGCAGTGTTTCCAAGGATACATTCTCCATTCAATTATGTTTGTGTAAAGTGTCCGAACGGACCGTAATGACTAAAATCTCTTGATTTCTGTCCTTAATTAGGTTGCTTCTGTCTATCAATTTGCAGGATATGTTAGGATACCTGTACTTTTACAATACATGTAAAAATCTGATGTTTTAGGATTTTTCGATTTGCTGATTTAGGCAAATCACTGTATAGTGTCTTTAATATTTGTAAAACAATAGAATTTTTGTGAGCACAATTTTGTGAGAGGTTTCAATTCACAAAACTTAAAATTTTTTTGCTGCAATGAATTTCTTTCCAGCAATCTTGTATTTTATAATAGCAATATTACTTCCAAAATGACATGTTATTAACAATTTATGAAAATATATTGCCTCAGAATTTGGGTATTTCCAATATTTTCCACCACCCTGCAATGCTCTTTTGTTAAGTTCACCTTGTTATGATTTAGGTGTCTGGGGGCAGATTATTTTGCCTCAAAATGTGAGCTATGTAGAGATATGCTTCAAAGAAATAGTGGGCCCTCTGAAGGTGTGTACAACAACCATGCTCCAGTAGCAGGTCTCCCTCACTAACATCAAAGCGCGCTATTCGGTTTTTCTTTTCTTTCTTTTTTAGACTTCAACACTTTGGTCTTTTTTCCTTAAAAAAGTGGTTTCCCCATCCAGATTCACCCTGTAAGATGTTTGCAATATTCTATACCAGTCGGCTAGTTTTGTCCGGCTAGCATTCATTATGCTTTGACCTATGGGGCTGATATTTGGCATGAAGGTAAGGGAAAACAGTCGGACCTTTGCTTGCAGGGGTTTCAGACTGACCCAAAAGTCAAAGGTCATCTAGAGGTCAATTTGATTAGAAATGCCCTAATGCACCAAATTTGGTGAAAGACCACTGACCTGAGCACATAAACATGCTGGAGGTCACTATTGCGCTCCCCAACTTGAATTTTCTACAAAAAGTCATGTATACATTTAGAATACCATCTAGCATCTACAGTAAAACTATTTTACACGACAGATTTCTCACGTTTTTTTTTATTATAGTTTTTATAACTGTGTCTTTTTCATCACAGTTTGGGCTGAATGTAGAACTTTTGTCTATTGATGAATAAAAGGAAATTGCGGTGACATGGCAGTTTAGCTTGTAATGGTAAAAAATACAAAGGTCCTATAAGACGCAATTCTACGTAAACATGTGGCGGTCATGGGTCATTATTGTTTGCTTAACCAGATTGCGTGAAATTTGGCAAAGTTCTGGGTTATCCTACCAATATTACCAGTCATATGAATATCCTAGAATTATCTTTAGATTTGCTTAAAGAAATCCGTGTTTGTTTGGTTTTGGTTAGATAAGACTGTAGCAATGTAAGCGACCTTTAAAAGCAGGGGGTTTTAAGGGATTTTAATTGAGTGTATGGTGTCTGGCGTTTCTCCCGAAGTGTAGAGGGGCATTGTTAGAGAACATTTAACAGTCCTATTTTTCTGTTGGCTTGTAGGCATGAGAGGGATATTGAATTTGCTGTAGAAATGTATCCACAGGGGGGAAGATGCAGAATAACGGTAATGTTCCCTATTTTAATGGCATGAAATATTTGTCACATTTGGAAAGAATCATTGTTTTTTAACTGCAATCAGATTTTTGTAGCTTATAGCAGGGTGGCTAACTGGTTAAAACCAGGGGCTACATTTAAATGTACGTGGGGGGTTTTTTTCCAATCGTCTTTGGAACCCCCCTGAATTACGCGAAGAGTATCGATTTTGATATCAATAAAAGGCAGTATTTTTCTCATTGTCGTCCTGAAATTTGAGCCTTCAAATCCATTTCATTCCCAAGATATAAAAAAAACAAAAACTGCTGTTTTAATGGTTAACCATCAATACTAGCACAGTATTGAATAGGACTTTGCATATGCATAATAATGCTTCTACCATCAAAATCGCAAGTTTGTTTCCCACGGTACTTGACGGAAGAGTATGGGCGGCTCTCATATCACGTAGATAACACATAGACATAAATCGAAAAACAAGCACCTTTAAAGGGGCGTGTTCCGATCGTCTTTGGGACCCCCCTGATTTAACCGTAAGTAGTACTAATTTTGATATCAGATAAAAGGCAGTATTTTTCTCATTGTCGTCCTGAAATTTGAGCCTTCAAATCCATTTCATTCCCAAGATATGAACAAAAAACCGCCGTTTTAGTGGTTAACCACCATAATTAGCACAGGACTTACTGTACTAGGGCTTTTGCAATATGGATTAATGCTTGTACCGTCAAAACCGCAAGTTCGTTTCCCACGCGGAACAGCACCTTTAAAACCTGGTCTACATTAATCTTGTTTTTGAAAACAAACTTGTGCATCCCATGATAATAATGCAAATTTAGTTGTCATAGAGGCTACCAAAGAGCTAATGTGGTCTTTGTGCAGAAGACAGAAAATTTTGTGTGCTGAATATGCAAAAATTTTGATTTTTTCCCCCCTAAATATGAACTCATAGACGCCAATTTTTCCAAAATTAGCTACTGTAATTTAAGTGGTAATTTATGTGTGTGTAATATTTTGTGCTTCATCAATTTTTTAGCATTTTCACTTGTCGTTAAATTCACTTTTTTCAGAACTCATACAAGACTTACACACATAAACCTTTTCTCACGTTTTTTTCCTTTTGCGCTTGCTCGAAGTGTGCGAAAAGCACGAAAATTAATGTAGTGCGAATATGTCCACTTTTTAGAGTAAATATTCAGATAGGCACCATGAATCCTTCAGCCCTGGTCAAGCACTGATCTAGGCTGATATCACACATGTGCTGTCGGGATATTAAATGTTTATTCACCTCCGTGGACAAAAAATTATAATAATTAAACACTCTTTTTAATATTCTGGCGGCACGGCATCACAGGCAGCATTAAAGACCATTGCGGTAGCGTGTGTGTTTTCTAAATACACACACTGGTGAATGGACTTTCATTTAGACATCAAATTGATCATGAATATGGTCAAGAAAAAGGGTTTGTCTCACAGTCTGTATAGATTTATGTGTATTTATATACATATTTTTCGTCAACCAAAGGTAACCTTCACTTCTCCAACCGGAATGCAATGCATTATGATGACTGATTGTACGAAACTGGCCTGTTGGTAGTGGAGGAAATTTAAGTACTGTGATGTTGCCGTCATTCACAAAAAGGTACTTGCGCATTGCTCATATTTGTTTTGATTGGCTAATAACAAAGAGGTCATCCCATGCTCTACATTCTCTGAATATAGCAGGTGTACGAGTACGAGCCGAGAACTGCAAAGTTCTACTTTCTACAATAAAATGTGCAAGTTTCATATTACAAAACAGAACAGATAACTGAACGCCATTGCAGATACCCATACGTACCACTGGTTCAATGACTTGCCCTTGCGTTATGCGAGTGAAGGTTTGTTATGTCATCTGTTCGCAGTGCATTCTGATAATGTGAAATTGGTGATGCTTTTGATTCTGCTAGAGGTTAATAACTGCTTGCAGTTTGTTCTGTTTGTTTTGACAAATATCATTTCACAAACACACAATAAATTTGATGTAGGGGCTTGTGTTCTTTTGAGCAAGTCAAAGGATGCCAGTGCATTGGTCAGGTACAAAAAAATTGTGCAGTTATAACCTCATTCACGTACATCAACGTAAAAAAATACTTTTCCTGTTAAAGATTGTAGTATTGTTTTTAGATTGGGTAAGGCCAAGTATAACAAGGGCAAAAACTTTCTTTTTAGTTCAAGAACAAGGCCACAGCTTGAAATTTTAACTAGTTCTCCAGGTAGACAAGGATGAATATTTATTAATATTTCCCTGGAGGTGGCCAACGCACGTAAGTGTGTACGGACGCATCTACCTTTATTAATATCTATGGTCAAAGGTAATGCAGGGGTTCATTACAGGTCAGTCGCTCTTTACCCTCCTTTTGCTGTTTCTGCCACAAATCAATTGCTATAATCACTAGACTAGGTCAGAACTGCTGACCCAAGGCCCATATGGGATGTTCACATATTTGGGTCAAAGGTCACATGGGCGGATTAAAGGAGAACCTGTACTAAGAAAAATTTATATAATATACGCTATAAAATAATTATTGAACACATATCGAGTGGTTTCATGGATAAACAGAATTATACTAACCATAAAAATGAATTAAAAAGATTTCGTTTGACCTTGCGCTATTTGAAATTTGCGCTATTGCATATGGGATATGTATACGTGTTATGCGATACGGACGGCACAGTAGCGTCATACACTTTTACCAGTGACGCTTTCATAATGTGTATTTTCTGGCATGTATGACGCAAACGTGCCGGCCGTATCACATAACACGTTATACATTAGGGCGGTTTTTAAATAGCGCATGGTCAGACTAGATGGTTTGAAGTCATTTTATAGTTAAAATAATCTCATTTTTCGATGAAACCATTCTATCTGTGGTCAAGAATTATTTTATGGAATATATTGTATATATATTCTTTGTACTGGTTCTCCTGTTAAAAGGGGTATTTCTTTGGAAATCTATAAATTCCTCCTTGTGCCACAAATCAATTGCTATAATAATCACCTTATTTGGTCAGAAGAACTACTGACCCAAGGTCCATATGGCTTTACCAAACAAAAAGCTCTATTATCTGTGCACAATAACGAATCGGAGTATATAACATTCAAGATGGCGGCCATATCTAATTATATATGCAAAAGCGCTTATCTCAAAAAAGGTAGGACTCACCTAGGTCCTGTCTGTGCAAAAGTTGCAGGTATTGTCAAGGCAAATCATGTGACACAATATTGGCCCCAGGGTTACGTGTAACATATGCAAATGAGCTAATTAAATATGCAAACAGGCATTGTCTCCAAGAGTTGTCTAATGTTTATTTGTTTGTGTTTATGTCTGTGTCTGGGTGTCTATTGGGTGTGGTTTGTCATTGTCATGATGATACATGTTGTTACAGATTTGCATTGCAAGGATAGAGGATGATTTTGGGAGTTAGAACATTATCTAAAACTTTTATCATCATGAACCACCACTTATGGCACGTGGGTGTAATGTCTGGCTTTGTATCATTTGAACCTGAGTAAAACCAATCAAGAAAGCAGGAAGATATCAATTGAATTGGTTAGTATTCTGAAAGGGAGACTAACTTTAGACCTGGGTTTAAACCAGAGTTAGTCCTACAAGAGGGGACCTTTTTCCTTTCAAAATACTGTGAAAGTTAAATGTAACGGGTGAGAAAATTCCTCATGGATGGGCTGTTCTAGCCCATCCATGAGGAATTTTCTCACCCGTTACAGCACACTTCTAGAGTATGTTGTAAGAAAAAAGGTGCCCTCTTGTAGGACTAACCCTGGTTTAAACCCAGGTCTAAAGTTAGTCTCCCTTTCAGAATACCAACCATTGTGTTTTTGTTTGATCATAGAAGTAGACTACATTCATGGTCAAATCATAACTAAGCATTCCTTCCATTTACAGGATGTCTAAGTCATCAATTTCCATGTTTGTAGTCATATCATTATAGACCTTCCTAGAGTGTGTGAGATCATATTTGTCATGCCTCAACAAAGTCACCAATTTCACGTTAACAGTAACGATTATAAAATTGGCAAAGAGCTGAATGAAAAGTCAACTTTAACATGCTCATTAACCCCCTGGGCACTGACAACCTATGTTACAATCTGTCTGATTGGCTCATCACAGGACATAACATAGATAGCCCTTTGAGTAACCAATCAAAATAGGGCTTTTATATTTCTGTGCAAACAATTTGGTTATTGTGTGCAATATTACCTTTCTAGTGACCAATCAAAAGAGTGCTTAGATGCCATAGATAGGCAGGTACCGTAGTGCCCAGGTGATTTTCAGGCTGACTTAGAGATTTTGAAATATATTTTTTGGGTATATTAATTAAAAATAGTCAACTTAAACTAAACATAGTCACCTAAAAGTAAAATGCTCAATTCCAAGGTTTGAGATGAATAGGATTTTTGTTTTCATGCAGTAAACATTTATGTATAGTATAACAGTGCAATAGGATACTGTGTAAACAAAAGTCTGGATCCAGAATTTTATAACAAAGTTGTAATTTTCTGTATGAAGGACTTCAATTTGAACTTAGCTATTTCACACACAGATTATCATAGCTTAAATGTAAATAATGCAAAAAAAAACATGATTTGTTTGAAAATTGAGGGTGCCCTCCTTGGGAAATCTGAGTTAGCCTTTGAGATTAGGGAATCCCGATTTTGAATTACAGAAAATCATTATTTTAATTTGGTATAATTTGGCCTGCAGAAAAAAAGAGGAATATAATAGACAAAAAAAAATAAATAATAGACCAAAAATTAACATAAATCCCAGCTAACTTTTATTTACACAAACACATAAAAATACAACAATGGTAGTAGCACAGTGTACTTCTGTTACAAAATGAGTGGTCAGGAAACAAGTTTGGTCTGGCTCGTTCCTGGGGTAATTGTGGCGTCATCAGGAACCGGCATGTTAGCAGGAACCAATGTGTGTTGGTATCAAAGCTAAGGTCAGGGTGAGATGGAGGGTGCCCACCACCAGTAGAGGAAGCTTTCCAGCTTATCGGATGTCGGTTACTCATTTTCTTGGCAACATTATGATGCCGTGTTTTGTTTTTCATTTGCACATGTTGTTGTTCTTCTGCTGGTTTCATTATCCGTCGACTTTTCTCAATATGCAAACCCGATTATTGGTTTTACATTATGTTGTTGTAATTTGCATGTGACAATACTACTAATGCCATTCCAATATTCTGTGTAGAATTTTAAACGTGCGCCCAAGGCACACATGATCTACGATTTGAAGCAAAATTGTAGCGAAAGCTGTAAATATCGTTACAGACAAAGCTGTAGTGTAATTGTATTACACTGCACAATGGGATGTTTAACATCCTTTCTTACACTGTTCTTGATTGGTGGATTACATGTTATAGTCATTTGAGTAACCAATTAGAGTTGAGTTTCTAAACTATTTCAGCCTTACTGCCTTTGGGACCGTGAGAAACAAGCAATTGCTCATAACACCAAACCGCAAGATCGGGATCAACTCAAATTTTGTGAATAAGCTTTTCGCAACGATATCTAGTGAACAATGAAGAAGGTGCAGGAACAACAGAAGGTGCAGAAATCACGAAATGCGCCTTTAACCAGCTTTTATAAAGATGGGTAATTTTTTACCTGAAAAACACATAAAATGCATGCTTGGTCATAATTCTCATGGGGGGGGGGGTTGACTGGCTCTGATTTCAGTCATATGATATAATATACGTGTTTGCTTTTTGAAAGTTTGTGATTGTTTCTGGTGATGTTGTCATCAGAATGTTTTCCTCTTCACAAATTTCACATGATTTGTGTCATGTTTTGCACATGTGTGATTTCATTAACCCATTTTAACATAGTCCACATGAACTCAAATTTCATTTTTCCTTAAAAGGTTAAAATTGTTTTGTCTTTTGTGTTACATGCAAACGAGTGCTTAATTCTGCACCTAATTATAAGAGCCAGTACTAATATTGTAGTGATCAGGAAAACAATTTAAATTGCAAAATTCTAGTTTAATTTGTGTTAATTTAGTGAACAAATTTCTGTCCTCATCCTCTGTTTCAGACCCATACTTCGATATCCAAACTTAATTACAAGCAACTTTGTCAGTCTGCGTTAAATATTCAAATTTTATTCACACAGGGTTTTTTTTTCACTCAAAATGCATGCAATAGACATAGCACCTGTAAATTTAATTAAAATCACCATATTGCTACATACATGTCTGGGAATAAAATTGTGAGAAGTGAATTTGAACAGACGTAATTCTCTCAGATTGTTTCATTTTCAAACACTTCAGGCGCCTAATATCAGCATGAGCTAGCATGTCCTTGATATCTTCACGTGCTGCAAAGAAGCACCCTTCACTATCAAAAACAAATCGTGCAAAAGCAAATTTGTTTCTTCTCACTCTTAAATGTTTTGGTGCACAGGGCTTCCAAAATACCAATTTGCATGATTGGGCAATTATGGCAGGGGTCATTCAATGTTGCATGTTTGGTAGTTATCAAAGGCTGCAGGGGGGGGTAGGACATGTCATCCTAACAGCAACAGCCTGAATTCAAATCGGCATCAACATCTGGCGCGATTCGAGTGCTAGTCCTTTCAAAGACTTAACGGTAGGAGGGCGCTATTACACGTATCGGACGGTTACACTCAGACTTGCCTAAAGTCTAGGCCTGGTCACGAATATTTAAATCTAAATGACCGTTATTGGAAATTACACTATTTTGCAGCGGGGTTAATCCACTAACCCCGACGGATTTTGAAGTCAATAATTTATCCCTTATTTATCATGATATTACTAAGACGTATTGAACTAGGGTTTACGAGGAGATTTTGTAATGAAACCGAGACACAGGCTACCATAGTAAATGCACATAGCAGTTCCACAAATTACCGTTTGGAAATCCCCAAAGCCCAAATCGAGCAGGTCGTGTCCTACCCCCCCTGAAAGGCTGGTATTCTCAAGGGAGTCTAATTTTAGACCCAGGTTTAGTCCTTCACGAATGGCCCTTTTTGTGTCGTCTGCAAGAGGGCTCCTGGGGATTGCTTTGATAGTGTGTGTGTGTCTGTCTGTGTCCGTGGTACAAATGTTGACCCAAATGTTAACCCTAAACCTAATTGCCCACTGTTTCCACCTAACATGAACATATTCATTCATGCCATGTGCATGTAATGGTCCTTGGGTAGTGCTCCACAGTTACCCCTCTCACAAGTGAGGTCAAAGGTCATCTAGAAGTCAGAGGTCATGGTCCCAAAATGGTCAGAATTATAAAATTGACTTATGTGGATATACCAAGTAATCAATTTTCATGACACAGTGGTCAGTGTCCCACATGTAGGTGACCTCATGTGACCTTTGTGGCCTAAAAAGGTCAGAATTACCAAATTGCTTGGTTTATCCACATATGTCAATCGATTTTCATGACACTTGAATACAATGGTGCTTGGGTAATGTCTCGCATGTTAGTCTCCTCATGTGACCTTTGTCCCCACTCACAAACTGTGACAGAAGATGACATATGTGTTCCATGAACACTTTTTATTTCAAGGTACTGTATGACACATCCATGAGGAATTTTCCCATCTGTTGTACATCACAGAGTATGGCATGTTGAAATAAAAGGTCTACTCAAGAAGGACTAACCCTGGTTTAAACTTGTGTTAAAAATTAGGCTCCTTTAGAGGTGTATAATATAATTTTACAAAAAAAATAATTAAGCAAGAAAAAAATCATTGCATCAATTAAGTTCATAAGTATCTTACATGGATGATTGCCAAAATTGGTAAAATTGTATTGCTATGAGGCGGGTACATGCTTATTCACAAAAATTTAAGTAGTTTTGCAGAATACTGTACTGTCCTGGTTTTTACAGGTCTTGGGTTAGGTTCAACAACATAAACACTCTAAAAAGTCATTTGTGGTTGATAGGAAGACATTATTCATGGCTGTTTTATGATTGTTGTCTGTGATCATGAAATGTGAATGTTAAAGGGCCATGGACATGCTTAAAAAATACCTATAATACCCTCAAAAATGGTTTTATTTACTCATGTATAATATTAGCTACGACAATGTAACAAAGAAGAAAAAACTACATATAAAGGTGCGTTCCAATTTATGGATTGTGTTCTCTACTTGATGTGAGAGCCGGGCACTTGGAAATACACCCCATCAAGTACCGGGGGAACCAAACTTGCGGTTTATGTAATGGCAATGAAATGGATTGAGGGCTCAATTTCAGGACGACAATAAGAAAAAAAACGGCTTTCATCGATATTCAAAATCGGTACTACTTCCGGGTAAATCAGGGGTACCCAAGACGATCGCGACACGCACCTTTAAAAAGGCAAATCACAACTTTCCTTATTATCATTTTTTAAGGAGTCCAAGTGTTGAAATTATCGGATGATTTACACCGCAAATTTATTGATCTCGCTATGAGTTTTAAAATACTTGGGCTGGCTGCGTCTAGCCCAATATTTCTAACACAATTGCTGTGTTCGTAACCTCCAATAGTTAAATGCCTTCAAATGAATACGTATCCTTAAAGCCCATAGTGTAATAAATGTGCGTAGCATTGAATCTGTGTAATAAGATTATTTCACCACCCAGTGGTGCTCTTATGTGTGTTGAAATTCAAGTCCGAGTATCAGCTTAAAGCTATCGATAATTGTACAACGGAAAATTTGTGAATTTCCAACCTGTTTGGTGTACCGTACCATGTTCTGGTTCAGAGATTGCTAGCTAAAAGCATGTGGTGTATTTAATTGAAATGGAGCATAGTTGGCAAGGAAGAGAAGCATCCAGGCATGTGCTGTAGTCGTGTGAAAAACATTTGTCTTATTGAAGTCCTTAAAGGTGCATTTAGAGATTGTGCTGTGGAGATTTTCAAAATGTACGACGTGTAGTGTAAAACCAAAGTTTAAATTCGGTTGTGTAGTAACCAGGGGGGCAGGATTCACCTGCAAATTTCACTGCGGTGTGAGGATTATTTGAGCAAAAATAAATTGGACGGATGCGCTTCCTGACGTCAATATGTTGGATGGCCGCAGTAGCTTTTCCCGAGCCGACGCCTGTAGGTACATATTGGTCTTTTAGTTCTACCAGGGTAACCAGCTACCCTCCTCACCGGATTGGTAGGAAAACCCGATGGGTGACGGTTTAGCCACCGACAAGCAAGGCCCTGGGACAGGTAGTACTTGTTACCGGGATACCAGTAGCATCCTAAGAAAACCTGACCTGACAATCATGTGAAATTATCCAAATGACATCAAAGATAATAATGAATATTCACCATATTAGCTACCAGTATGAATCATCAGAATCGTTCACTTTAGGCAATGCAGCTACTGTTTAAACAAAGCTGTGCGCAACTTACATTGTGGTATTCTTCTTTAAAACTCCATTTCCATTTTCCTGAGTGAGAGAGGGGCAATGATGTAAAGGGCCTAGGCCCAAGTGTAAAACCATGGCTGGTTCTAGGAGGATTCGAACCTGAACCTTCAGATCGCGGGTCGAGTGTAACCATTCACACATCCCCATCATCTAGTTCTAATGAGTGCACAAACAAGGGACAATTGAACTACTGTTCTTGTTACTGGAGTTTGTTTCAAGTATTTAAAATACCAGGTCTTGGTTTGGGGTCTTGAGATGGTCCTTTGGGAACTTGGGAAAACTGTATATTATATATCTGAAAAATGTAACATATGGTAGATAATGACCCGTTGTCATATGCCAACACTTCAATTATCATCTTAAATGTTTTGTTGTAAGATACTGTCAAAATGATGCCTCAAAAGGATCAAAAATATGCCCCCCCCCAAAAAAATTAGACCGGCCTGCGAAAATGTCATGGAATTTTGGTATCTAAGTAAAAAAATTTGCTTGTTTCATTTCAAAGAAATACAGAAGAAATTGTAGGAAATTCGGATCTATTTGGAAATATTGCTTGTCTTCCCAGAAAATAAAGAAGTTTAGGCATGCCTGAAAATAATAATATCATACTAGGGACATGTACTTTCAATTGCTAAATCGGGAAATCTAAAATTCATAAAAAAAAATTGTGCATTTTTTGAACAATTTGCAGGTATCCTCAAATACCCTGCAAGTGCTACAGATGAAAGGTAATTAAAGAAAATCTCTCAGGGTACCTTAAAGTCAAGAGAATGCCCAGCAATTGGCTGAGCTGTTGATTTTCATTCATTGATTTTGTTGGAATTTTGGACGTATTAACTCACTAATTAAGAGAAGTGAAACATTTCTGGAAGGATTGTGTGTCACTCTAATTTTAGAGACATTTAGACATACAACACGCCTGCCTGCAAACTCGCAGACTTGTAATGCTGGGACATATATAAATTTCCGCATCACAAATGTTAGATATGCATTGTAGGTTAGAAACAGTAAGCCGGGGGTCTGGGGGAATTACCCTTGGTTCTGAAACAATACTGTGTGTGTGTTTGTATTAGACAGGGCAATAAAATGTTAAAAAACACAAAATTGCTCCTGAATCTGAAATCCTTATTCAAGCCCTGTATGAACACCCTCGGTGTGTTCATCTTGACCCATCCACTATTGTGATCTGTTGCAAATTACATCACGATCATTGGTTGAGTGCTCTATCCCATATTGTAAAGCACTTTTGCTTGGAAAAAAACAATTAATTGAGATTTAAGTCACACGAAAGAGGTGAAAATTCTGCTCCTGCAAGTTTTGAAATTTTAATGACAGCTGAGGTGACAAAAAAACAAACGATCCGACCCTGATTTCTCAGTTTTGGGAATTTTTTTTTTCTAAAATCATGTAAAATCGCCTGTTTTTAGTCCAAATTATCAATTTGGACTAGTTTTTTTTAGCAATTTGTAAAAAAAAATCATTTTTTCTCTCATTTTTCAGATTTTGGGGCTATTTTAGGCCAATTTGACCTCCGAAATGAAAAAAAGAAAAAAATTAGCCCGACCAACCAACCTACTTGAAAGGTCAACTCACCATAAAACAGCTTTTTTTTATCTCGTTCCCTTAGCCTTGTATTTTTGAGTTTGGTACATGATGTGCAAAGAACCTTCCTTGAGCACTGGAAAAGCAAAAGCATTCGAAACTATTGTTGTGTGTTTGATTTCCAGTTATATATTTTCTGTAACTATCCTGGGAAATGATTGGACAATGAAGATGATTTTTAACCCCTGACGTCTACCACCGTTCACCAGTATTTCTGAATTGGCTCATTAACACGATTAAAAATGCTGAGATACCAATCAAAATAGACCTTCATATATCTGTATCGAAACAAAATTATCAAGCTCTCTTACCTTTTCTCCTGATTTGGCTAAATACATAACAACAACCCCAACATATAACCAATAAAAATTGGCTATTAGACCTAGGCGTGCCCAGGAAATTTTATTGAGGGGGGCTTGACTAAGATGTCCAAACCATGAGAGCGAAGCGAGCGGAGCGAAGCGAGCGGAGCAAGCGCATAACGGGTCGGGTAAAGGGGACCGCCTTAGGGCCCCGTTGGGGTCAGGGGAACGCTCCGGGGGGGGGGGTCCATGGGGCAGAGCCCCTGAAAGCTCCTGGAGTTTTAGGTTTCAAGACAATGAAAACGCTTTTCCTTGCGTGCGTACTTCCGACACTTTTGATCGCATTTGCAAGAAAAAAATCACAATAAAATGTACCATAAAATAATTATTAAAACCATAAAATATTATTTTTCTCTTTTTCTTATTTTCTTTTCTTCTCTTTTCAATATTTTCTTTCTCCATCCTCTTTCTTCTCTTTTTTCTTGATAACTTTGAGGGGGGCGTAGCACAAAGCCCCGAAGTTAAGCCTATGTTTTATATGAAATTAAGCAATGAAAATCGCCTTTTGTTTCTCACTTTACGGAATTTCTGTAACCAAAGACAAGGTAAGAAATCTAGTGGGGTCTATCTATACGAAATAACTACATATGACACCATATAGGGATGCCCCAAAATCTCTGTTGTACCTGTAATTGATGGCATTACATAGTGTAAGGAAATGGCTAATACAATGCAGTCAACAAAGTGTGATACCACAGTCTGTGGCAGCCGGTTTGTTACTATATGGCATTCCCATGTTGAAAGATGAGAAATGACAGGATTTATGTTTGTCAAGCAATTATTCAGGGTGTTAAATTTACAATTACGATGATTACATTATTCCTTTGACCTTACATAAGTTAACAGAAACTTTGCCTATTGTGGAAGAAAAAGCTGTGAAATGGAAAAACCCCAATTTGTCATGTCCCTAAATCATGAAATAACCATGACAAATAAATATATATTGCCATAAATAGGGCAACAATGTTATTTCTAAGAATTTTACATAGACATTTGGCTTACTGCTAGATACCTGTCATTTGAAAGTGATGTTCACTGTAAATAAGCTAGGGTTAGCATGCCAATCGAAAATATAGAAACAAACAAAACAAATGAACAATCGAGGGTTAATGCAAGAAGGCCCCAATCTGCAATAGCGCCATTAGTCAGTTGTTTCATATAAGTGTTATACCCTGCAAATCTCACCTGTGGCAGCTATTTGCAGAGGGGCCTTTTTTGACCCTAAACCCTCGAAGTGTACCTGCCTCGTTCAACAAAAAGTGCAACATAAAAATATATCTCCACAATAAGCTCTCGATTTAATAACCTGTACTCCATTCAAACACAATTGGCCACTCTCCGAATGAGCCTATGCCTTGACCTATTCACGGAGAAGAATCATAAAAAGTTAATAGTTATTAATTTTATTATTTGAGTGAATTCTTTTTGATGAAGGGGGTAACTAATGGATTACACAGTATGCATGCTTTAGTGAGAAGGGACTGTGCCTTTGCAGTTATTCATCCATGATCCTTGTGGGCCACTGCCAAACCCAGCATATTCCATGTAAACAAAGAACTATTTTTTTGTCTAAAGAAAAAATCAACAACAAATTTTGAGCCAAATTACAAAGGCAAGTATACATAATTCTCAAGTCTTTGTGGCGGGGAGTACACCATCATCATTGTTATCACCATCGTCATTTTCATCATGTATCTCCATCAAAACAATATACGAAGGCTGTTAATTTTCGCAAAAGTACATCATACTCATACTCGTACTCAGGCAAAGTTATTGTTACTCAAACTCGTACTCAGGCACAAGAACTCGCTAATAATCGTACTCCGGCACAAGTACTGTACTATAATCGTACCTCGGGTGTTACAATTTTGGCGTACTATATCGTACTCGATCAGGACCAAATACTCATACTAGTACTCATACTCGCCTTTATATATTCCATTCCCCACCAGGTCAAGTACTCATACTTGTACTCAGAAAAAGTACTCATACTACAAGTCTGCTGTCATTTCCCAATCAGCTGATCAGGTTTGGAACTTTTGATTGAATTCATCGTATGGCCTTGAATGTGTAAACTCCTGTATCTGTGATGGTATCTCCGTTATATAACTTTATCTGTGTGATGCAATGGTAAAATTTTACTTCGGTAATTTCTAGTTCATTCTCAAAGAAGTGAAAGTCTGTAAATTCTTTTTCGATAAATAAACGCCGATATGCCCATCGTTCATGATATGAAACAATGTACGGTACTCAGCTCGGTAATTAAATTTATATTAAAAAACACAAAAGTTCATTATTGCATGTTATGAAACTTCTCAACTTTCCTGATTACTATAGTATTTTTTCATTGTAGGTGAGGTAAACAGGTTTCGAGAAAGATATATGCGCGAAAGGGAAAGTAGTTTTCAAGCGGGAGCCAGAGACAGGAAACTCAGAACTAGTAAGTATAATGTCGGTTTACACTACAAAGCTGCGCATACTTCTTGAACGATAACGTTTAATTATGTAAACGTTTTATCCTTTCGGTCATTGTCATTTCCGTTCTAATGTGTACTTTAATTTTCAGGGCTTTCGTGGGCAACGGGTACAAACTACCATTCCGTTCTTACTCACGCGTGGATTGCGAAAACAAACACTGAGGGGAGATGAGTTTGCCTTTGGAAATGAAAAAGGTACATCTTTGTTCAATGTAAAGAGTATAAAGCGTTAAAAGTGCATATAATTGGCAGTTGCTTTTGAACCAATTCATAGCGGCATGCAGGAATCAACAACTAAGATTTTTGGAAGGAAATATTGCACTTGATAAAGGGAAGAATATCTGAGAAAAGATAAGACTGAGATCAACTTCTAGTATTAAGCATTGCTGAGATTCAATCGAACCATCAGTCTTCTCGGTAGAAATTTCAAACGTTCATTTGCGCACAGCGTACAATTCACGCCCCCGTGCATCCTCCCTCGGCAGACACCAGAGTTTACAGTGAAATGGAAGAATAGGCCCATAGTTACCCACCCCCTTAATTTGTTAGATTTCAACAAAAAAATGATGTCCTGGTAGAAAGATGAGAGTAGCTGGCAGCCATTACAGGAAACGGAAATTCCGATAGCTTTCAATGGTGTAAACGTCACAAAACATTGAAAGGAATTCCAGGATACAGAGTATGCAATATACTTACTAGGCCATAGAGGATGTCACGTTGTCCGTGAAATGCCAACTCCTACCTGTTAACAGCATAAAAATGATATACCACTTACAAAATTAAACCTCATCTATAGAATACATTAGGTTGTAGATTATTAAACGATATTTACCAACTGTAATCAAAGAATACAGTTGAGCTATTTGCAAACCACATTGTTTGATATTCATTTTTTGTTTGTTTCTGTAATTTGTTATTTATAACTCAGAAGTTCACGTTTTTGCTTGGAGGGTTTAATTTGTCATTTCTAGGTTTACTTCATCGGCAAGTTTCATTATTTTCTTTACACCCACATTATACCACATCCACGTGCACATAATCACTTTGGTTATGCATATATGCTCCCGCTTTTTTCCATGTGTCGTGAAATCTTAACCATATTCATGATCAAGGTGTACAGTGAAAACAATTGATAGAATTGGTGGTTTGCCATTCAGCCGTGTACTTGATGTGTAAGGAATCCTTTTGGTATTGCATCTATAACTTCACGGTCTGTGCTATTCATACCCTAACCACGGAGTCAACTGCTTTCTTATCATAGTCTTTGCTGGCTATCTTCAGGTTTGTTCACGAAACTTTAGCGGACCTTAACTGAACTTATTTCTAGCTAGCTGAACTCGTGCTATATGGAACTTAGATTTGTTCGAAGTGACAAATGGCCATGGATCTTCCATTTACCAACATTAACATAACCGTTTAGCCTGAGATAGGTAAAGCAAAAAATTGTTTGCAACACTAGTTTTTGGGAAGGGTCGGAAAAGATTCTTATTCTTATTTATCATTATTATTATTAATATTATTATAATTAATATTATAAAATCACAGCCAAAATGGAATGGTTAAATTTTGGCAATTCAATATTATTATCGCTTTAGAAGTTTCAAGAAACTGTTTAGAATGCTCTTTTTCTGGAATTTTGAAAATTAGAGTCGTTATTTATTTGTACAGTAACGTTTTTTCCGAAAAATCAGTTTGCCAAAATATTGTCTTTGTCCCTTTAACTATCTATTCTTCCTTGACACACGCGTTACATACAAACCATATCAATGCAATGAATACCCTCCCAATAATGTCACACACCGAATAACAGAGATGACCTACACGACTGAGACCAGAGATAATATTCCATGATTTCTATGTCTTAAATCCAGAGGTAGGATGCATCTCTTTGGACCAAGTACTTGCATTTGCAAGATCAAACTTCGACTCACCGGTGTGGAATATGGACAACGTGTTCAGAGTTCCTCGCCGGCCATGATTACTTCATGATCACACCCTCTCAAGAATAATCATCCTATATTATGCACTTATCGTGAATTTCTGAAGTGGTATAGCACATTACAGCATAGATAAAAATGTGAAGCAATATGGAAGTACTTGCAATCATGTCAGGATGCAAGGAAAGATAAGCCAACAAAAACATAAAAGAAAAAACATTCAAGAGTATAGTACCCATGTACCTCAAAACTGGTATAACTTGCGATTGATTTCTGTAAGTTAATATTTCTAACCGACTTAATGTAGTCAAATTGTTCCCGAACTCATCGAAATTTTGCCCAGTTCTCCTTTATTGTTGGGGTAGTTTGTGTTTTAAAATCAAATATTTGTGTGGTGTATCTAGCGAACCTGGTATTATACATGTTATACTTGGACATGGCATTATGCCATATGGATAGACAACCCATTATGTCCCCATAAACGCTACCCTTATTCCAGACCCTCACCCTGCAACTTGAAAATATCGCGGCTTGGCATAGATATGAGTATGCTTCAATAGCACGCACCCTAGCACGCAACATACGTACTTGGATTTGCTATGTGAACTTCATTGAATTAAATTACTAAATCTAGTGGGTTGTTGGGGAAAAAGTTAAGGTAACTTGAAATTCAGTGGAATTTGATGAAGTGATATTGGTGTATAATTGTGTTGAATGTTGAGTCAACTTATAACACGGTACCCAACCCAGAACCGTTTCACGACCCTGATCATGCACCCCTAAAAAGTTAAACAGTCAACCATTAAGCATCCATCAGTACACCTCTGCCCCCCTCCCATGATGACATATAGCCAATATAGGTGCATGCCCCCTCGGTTTATACCATGCGAAGTCAATGCGCCCACTGTCTAACCAAAGACAGAGCTTCTTTTCAATGACGTCGGGAAAACCTCTGGGATCATAAAATTCAAAATATTTCGAAATTTGAATTGGGCCTGAACTGGAAGTAAGTGGGAGAGGTAACACGTAAGTGAGAGACGGCAAGTAAACTATTTTCAGCTGTACATAAACTAGAAAATGGAAGGGGGAGATGATTGTAACATAGGCCATTGTGGCCCCTTTGTCAAAAGGGTAGGGGATATCCCACTCCATTTTTACCTATGCAGGACAAGCAAGAAAGAGGGTACTATCTGTTTCCCCTTACAAAATGCAAGTCGTTTTATTGGAACCTCAATAAAGTACCCCAAGTTAGGGTTCAGATAGAATCGATACCCTGCTGGGAATGAACTTTTCGGTTTTCGAACAAACATTAATTTACAACAAACATGACAAAGCATTAGCAGGGCACCCGGCCAAAGTAAAGAGTAAGTCATTGACTTTTCTAAGTTATCGCACGTGCCCAAGTTCATGGAGGTGGAAAACTAGAAAGTCGTCGAACAGCACGACATGGCGACCAACTCTTTAGCAGAATCACACCACATCCGAATTGGCAATTCTTCATTCATTTCGTTACTTTTAAAAAATTTAAAGCGAGAACCTGTTTCGCCTTCATAGCATGCTTAGCTTACGTGTAATTTTAAAAGATGCAATATGATTGGTTCTCTGATTGCACGTTGTTAAAACTTAATGCCTACAGTCACTCATGAAGTTGTACAACTTTGGTCCACCTCTCAAGTATACCTCCTGAACGTCTTCCAAGACCACGATAATATGATCTTGTGTCATTATATTATGGAGAAACTGCAAAACTTAATCGAGACACTGTGGAAAAGTTTTATCTCAATCGAAAATAACAGTTTAGGCACTGGAGCATTCTGTATGCATTACAGAATACCCTGTGTCGCCGTGAACTTTGAGATGATGACCATTGTGATATTCAAGTGCCCACGCATCGCGCGTCGTCGCGATGGTACAGGTACTCGACTCGGCGACCCTAAACCGCGCACCGGTTTCTCCCAGAGGTTTCTCTTATCCAGATCTGAAGACTAGCAACCCACTCGTATCTGACATTTTCCCCTAGTTGATATTCACCTATAATCTGTATGGTTATAGGTTGCACTAAAACTCAACATTACCGCTTTTTGTAAGAATTGCATAGGCATCCGAGACGTCTGAGCTCTACATTGTTAGTAGTATATAGCAACGCGATTTACGCAGCATATTTCTCTTACTATTAGGCCGACATACATGTATGACTCTTTAGAAATGTTGCAGTTTCATCTCAGTCTTATCCAAAATAGTTGTAAATTCAGCATTGGTATGCCAGGATGGAGCGTGTACCACCAGTTGGCATTCGTGCAACTCTGTGAACGTTGGACGCTTTCATTGTCACTAATTCGCGCCCTCATGTTTGGTCCAACTCCAAAGCTGACGAAGTAGAGAGAGAAACCAAATAGATAAAATAATGCATAACAGAATCAATCCTCCGTGCTGGATTTCGCGCCTTTGCTTTTCCTCTCTTTCCCAAGAATTAGGCAAATCTAACAAATTTGAACCAACAAAAGATGCCATCCTTGGACCCCCTCGGTTTTCTGTTATCCCCGTCGTCATCACGTCGTCGTCAATGTTGCATGGATTTCGACATTTTGCTGGCAACTGTCGTCAAAATTTCTGATGATTATGAGTCATATAGGGTCATCGCCCGTTACGAAATACCATAGAACGCTTGGGAAGTTTTATGCCTTTAACTTTTCTGCCAAGCTTTGTGCTAAAAGAGAAAGTTTTGGTCAACGTGATTTAACTAACATGACTAAGCCAAGCGTAAAACCTAAATCGCGGGCCACGCGCGTGGGGTAATTTGTGAACAAAGAAAACGCTTTGAAGAACAATACCAAGTAAGCTATCTAAAATGAACTTGTATTTACTTTTACAATCTTCTAGTTCTGACATATTTTGGCTACCTGTCTGATCATGTACATCCACCTACATAGAAAGACCAACTTTTGGACGCGTTTTTGTTTTCAAACATGACTGTGCTACATGTACCCAATAACGCACAGGAGTGGTCATTTTTCACTCAAAAGTTTCTTTATAGTTTGCTGTTGAAAAGGTGCTCGAGTTTTACTATTAATTGTTCTAATTCACCTAAGAGTCATATTGTAGTTGTTAACTATATTAATATATGCGATAGTAAGGTTCAGGATGAGACGGTTAAAGGAATTTATATCATGGAGCTGTCAGCTGTGCCCTGGCTGTGGCCCAACACCCGCTATACAACAACTTAGGCTGACGAACTTAGTTCAAGACGGCAGGACTATTTGGTGATTGGTCACCACTTGGTTGTGAGAGCTACAAACCTCGCCAAATAGATGAATATGAGCTTTAATGCCTTTTAATTTCTATAAAATTGCGTACCGCGGTCATGAGAAGAAGTTGCTAAAATGAAACAAAAGGTGGCCAAAATATTATTTAGGTTAAAACTATTAAAAAGCGTTGTCACTGATTGTTTAAATTCCTATTTTTTAAACATTTGCATAGTGCCGCTAGAAATTACCATTCACTTCGGACGGCAACGCTGTGCCACACAGAGTCATGTCATAACGTCTGCATTCGTTAGAGTTTTGGGGATAAGATTTAAAGTAATGAGATTCGTTATTGCTTTCATTGGGGTGTCAGAAATACTGTCACCGTGCTAAAATTCCAAAAATTCAAATTGTTAAAACTGACAAAGGCAACATGGCGTCGTCCTCAGTAGGCTTGGTTTGGACACCACGACAGTTTGTTCTTCTTTGGTCGTTGAACTTCTCAGCTGGACCACCTTTTTCCCGCCCTTTTCGCCTCCTTGTTTACTTCCTATAGAAAGATTAGAATTTGTAGGCAACCACAAAACCATAATTTCACCTATATTTCTTATTGTATCTTATAATTCGTTAACTTTGGTTTCCGGCCTAAATTTAAAGTTGAATGCTTAGGAAAGCAAATGAAGGCACTGGACGGAGCCGCGTACCTAGATCTCACAATATGCAGCGATTATTGTACGATGTTCGGCGCGAAGTTTTGCGCAACTGTTTTCGTCGTTTTGGCTTACTGCCCAGTGTCATACACAGAATTTGTGTGGGAGGAAAATGCTGGCCAGATTGACAAACTTATCATTATATGGAACAAAAATCAACAATGGTTTATATTTTAGTCACTACGCGATCTTCAGCTTGCCTTTCATCATGTTCATTGGTGTTAACGTTTACTGCCAAAGCGGACTGAATTCTTTCAGTAATTTCGGCGGGTGTTTTTGGTGATAAAACCTAAATAGGCTATTTGGCCAAGGTTAAAAATTAATAACTAGACTGCTATAGCCTATATTTAAATGATGACTTGTCTTCAGAGGATGTACACGAGACTGCGGTTCCTTCCGAGACCAAAGATGTCGTTTTTTGCACCATTGATGCCAGCGCATCGGCACGAGCGAGAGTTGTTGATAGTTACCTTCCACTTTTATGTACTTTTTTGTCTCGTTAGAAACGGGAACTCGGACCAAAAGTTTATACTATACTATTAATAATAGTGTTTGATATTAAGAAGTACGTACGATATACATATTTCTTTGCTTGGTTTACGCCAAAGGTCCTTTCATTTAACCAACCACCAATTGAACAACTACCTTAGGTATCCGGCATGCGTTGGATGACGATTTTCGGCTCGTGCAATTCGGCACGCAGTAGCCGAATTGTCGCGTTTCTAATGTTCTATATAAACTTTTTTAACATACTCATTTCAAGTTTCAACCAGTCATGATTTTGTACTAGTCCTATTTGCGACTCATCTTTCATTGATTAATTATCGCTGATAAAAGTTTGGCAATTATCAGGATTACAAATCGACGGCGTATTACCCGTTGCTCACTTGTGCCCTGGTGGAACTGCTAAATTTATCCACTTCGTCTCCTACGCATTCCCCAGCTCTGAACTATTAATATAGTTTAAAAAAAGTTAATCATCCCCAAACATCATATGAATCATATTTTTATGTAAAATGTAAACTTACACGTCAAAATCAGGGAGCGTTAACTAACCAGGGCGTATATAGTTGTTTTGATAGAGCACTGATAGACCGATTTCCAAGACTTTACGCCCATGAAAATCAGTCGTCTCGCCTCATTCCTGTAACTCTCTAATTGATCTCTTCAAAACTTCTCATTTTGATTTAATTTCCTGAAAGACAAGAGACAGCCATGAGTATAACAACTTCAAATAGGTTGGGCTTTGTTGGCTAACACAGAGAAAGGTAGTTTATTTTATGAAAGTTTAACCGTTTTTTGGTGAAGAACTTTGTAGATTTAAAAATACAAACACTACAGCAACTTCAGCTGCAGGGGTGCGGACGAAAGTCAGGCAGCAGGGTGCACCGTTCCTTGGAAATTATTAAAAATGAGAATGATTGTGCGAGTCGTGTGAAGTTTTACTTTGGCATTTGGGATTATCCCCAAACATTGCTTCCGATGAAGAATTAACATTCTACACCCCTGGCCCTAGTCCCTAATTCTATGGCCTACTTGCACTCTCTCATTTCTGATGCTACACTTTTCTTTCGATACCATTCAGTCAATACCTTGAACCTGAAAGGAGAGTCTGGTGTTAGAAGTTGCAAATTATAAATTGCAGTATCAGAAACGGACACCATTTAAAGATTGCTAAAAAGATCAACTTATCAGGTGTTTTTGTCAACTTTCTTCATATCATTATTTTACTTAAACTTCTCTTTATCATTTAACTATATGCGAAATCATGTAAACTTCGGCGACGTGTTAAATTGCAAATATGGAAACACAAAATTGGTGCCGAGTGTTATCACGGTACTATCGGCTGATTGAAGGAACTTTTTTTGGGGGGGGGGGTTGAAATAAATTCAAACATGAAGAGTATGTGCTCAACGTCATTTTTTAATATATGTTAGGTTTCCGCGAGGCTTAAATGTGCATTTATGCAAGCTTTGCCGCACCCAGAGTAATGGCTGTTTCTGGAGTCATTTCAGAATTCTTCATCCCGCTACTCCCACCAGTGAAGAAAAGTTTGTTATCCCCAAACTCTGGTTCAACGTCTGTTTTGTTACGTAATCAGTTGCCACATCAGTTATGAAACTTTCAGTAAAAAAAATTTATCTCAAACTGCAAATGAAATTTGCTCAATGATGCGTGGTGTATATTGTGGCATGTTACCTTATGATAGTTCTTTTTGTTTAAAATTTCCTTGCACATTTCTAAGTCATGGTTGTTGCTTACTCCATCGGGGCAAGTTGCTGCATTTTCTTCAAAAGCCTGAGAGGAAAAGAAAAGAGGGACAATCGGGAGGTTGTTTTTTTCCTATCATTATTTTATCTTTTTCTTTTTTTCTGCTGAGAGATGGCAAATACATCTTCAGATTGCAAGTTCTGTTAGAAAGTTTTTTGCTTCGCTAGCTTGGTCCTTTTTTTCTTAGCCACGTCCTGACACAAGTTTTGCCGACAATTATGGGATCTTTTTTTTCTGTACACATTCCAGGAACCTTTTACTATCCTGCAAGTCTATTGGACTTCTCTTTGTTTCTAGTACTGTTCTCTTTATTGCACGTGCATCAGAGAGAAGGGAGTCCCGTTATTTGGACAACGGTTTTTTCTGTTTGTAATTTTGATTACAAATGGGATTCTTTGACACAATTACTTTTTTCACTTCCATTTGAAAAATGAAGGATGAGAGCTCCAAATCTGTGTCTGTTACTCTTTGAAAAGCTGAGTAACGTTTACATGTAATATGTTGTTCCTTAGTTTCCCCCATCAATAGAGGTACAACTTACTTTTAAACTTGAAATACTAACACAGAACTTAGAAAACTTTTCTTTCTTTCACTGACACTTTGTGCATTTTTTTCTTTATTTCCGGTTCAATCTGAGCACAGTTTTATTAAATGGAGTATGTGTAATATGGCGGGGAGTTGTAGATCTTCAGAGACTAGATGGAACGGTTGATCAAATTTGATGAAGACATAGCAAGTCATTTATGATAGCTATTGGTGAAGCAATTTATTTTTAGGCTGCCCAAAACAAATACTTTTTAAAAATATTATTATTTTGGGTTTGGGAATTTCATTTTAATTATTCAGAAGTTAAGATGCTGACTCATATTTGTTTAGGAAGCACACGCTCAAAGATTTTTATTTATTTATTATTTATTTTATTTTTGCTAATTGCAAGTAACATTGGTGGGGTACAAACAATCAGGATTGTATGTCATAACTAAAGTACATGTAGCAACAAACAAACCAACAACAATCAAAACCTCCCTCCTCATCGATATATATTTTTTTTTTTTCACCAAGGTACTACAGTTGCAAACAGTTAAGTAAGCAGTCATAATCAGCATTTCTTTACCTACATAAAGATAGTCCTGTAAATCACAAAGACTGCAGTATAGACTCTTAATATCTCTTTTCAATAAAATAAATATTCATTAGCAGGTAGAAGACATAGTTTTAAGAGAAACAATAGAAGCACAAATAGAAGGATTAAGAGATTTTGAAGAAAGGCAAAGTTTACACAGAAAGAAACTAGAGAGGCAAGCAGAACAGAGGTTGAGGTGAGTTTTGTCTAATTCTACTCAGATTACAAACTTGGAAATGTGCAAAATATGTCTGAAAGTTTTGTTTTCTTTTCTTTCTACATTGCCAAATTTGTCACCACTCTGCAGTTGCTAAGTCTGATTGAAACCACACGTTAATCGTAGAGTCCTTCATTGAAAAGTTTGTAACATGTTTAGCAATAAATATCTGACTTTAACTCTGTGACAAACGTGTCAAAAGTGAAAGACTCATTTTCTGAAGTTACATTTTAAGCCGTAGATTTCCTCAAGTTGGATCTTTTTCATGGAGTATGTTCACACCACTAATGACAATAGGTAGTGATGTCAAAATACTTACAACATCCTCACAAATCTGCCAGGATAGGATCACAGAGTACTTTAAAGCATTCCCACAATGCATTTCAGTGAAACTCTGCTTTTCTGTACTATAGCAGTACTTCAGGATTGAAGTGCTTACAAAGAAGCACAAGATACGTTAACATCATGTCAAAATCACAAAAAATAAATTAGTCTGTTTTTGTGTGTTTGGGATAAATTATATTTGGGGTCACATGTCCATATCAAGGTGCCTCATGGGAATGGATTAACATATAATTTCATTGTCACTGCAATAGTTGAAAAAACTTTTGACTTGATACACTCACCGACCTTTCTATTGGACTTTCTTAATGACTATTTTCATGAGAATTACAAAAACCCATGGGTTTTCCCCCCCCCCCAAAAACTTTTCATATTCACATATACATCCAACTGTAATAAAATGTGTTTTGTTCCTGTGACATTAAAAGCAAAATTGGTTATGGTTCAGCAATGTTTATAGGGAATCAAAGTGTGGTTTTGATTGTTATTTAATAAAGTTGTTTACAGACAGGATCATGTTAGTATTTCGGTAGTATAAATGGGCTATACATGTATTTGATTTCTTGCACTTAAAATTTAAGAAAATAGTTTATATTAGCAAAGAGTTCTTCCTATTTATACATTGAGTATTTTTTTTTGTCTGCATGTGTTTCAAATTTGACTGTTTTAGTCCCATTTATTATTTATATTTCATAGATTGTGGTAGATTTAGGCTGTATTGATGGTAAACATAAAGGTCTAGCCAGAACCCACTGTCATTAGAGCTTTCATAGGTAACACTGTGCTACAGGTGTTGTCGCATGACTTATAGAGGACTCTACCAAACCATATTTGTTATTACTATATTTGTTTTTACAAAACGGTAGTCAGATAAAAATATTAATCTTTATTACATTCTTACCATGAATTTAGTTCACATATATCACTAAACATTTTATATCCATCAAGAAGACAAACATGTTTTTGTAAATATATACAATATTGGCATCTTATTTTCTTGCCCCACTTCATCACCTCTATTTGGTAAACCACAACAAATTTAATTGGTTTCCAAAACTGAATCACTGACAAAAAGACAACTAATATACCAGAAACACTTTGTCCACTGCTGATAACAAAAGATCTTAATCTATTCAGAGAACCCCAGAAAATAATTTTCTTTTGACAATTGTAGACCAGGTCAACCACACTGTATATCTTGCTTCATCAACCAGTCCAAATGAGATGGCCAACCAAGCAATTGAAATGTTCTTATACACATTGGTTTACCAGAGAAGAAAGTCACACATTAAATGTTTATGTTACCATTGTTGGTTCTATTGATGTTGCTTTCTTGGTTTTGTATGAATTACACCCTCAAAAATGTTACAAAGATTAATTACACGATGCTGTTATTAAGTTTTTCCTGTTATTCGTCAGTGGTTTTTCCAGACAAGGCTGTGGAAGCAAGACATATAGTAGATAATTGATTGTAAATTTGACAGGTGGAAAAGAGTAAACAGCTTCAGGAGAAGGGACAAATTTAGCTGACCAATTGTCTAATGCATATTAGGTGGATGGATGGACATAAACAGTTTTGTTTGTTAAAAGAAGAATAAAATATGTTTTCTATTGCTCGCTATGGGGAATTCAATAGTGTTTTTCTGAAGTACAATATTTACCATAGTTCCTTTTGAAAGAGAAAAGTGGTATCATTCTATCGCAGTGTTGCAGAAGAATGCATCAATAGCAAGTTTAAATAGGTTAATAGGTTAAACAAGATATTCATTGAAACTTTAACAACAAAGAAATATGTAGGCCACAATTGAGGTTATTTCAAGAACTCTTATGTTGATTAAGGTTACAAAAGTAGCAATATGAAAATTTGTTTCAAAAGTTTCTTTCCTACCTATAAAAGTAGCTGAACTGTACGAGTCATAAGTTGGCCGAACTCTTACCCAACTGTATCATATGTCATTTTGTACATCTGTAGTCCTCTGTTGGCCGTGGCAAATTGGTATTCAGTCAGGTGTTTCCCCATCACCCATCACCAGGTCATCCCATTATGATTCCACATCAAGTCCCATCCCCATGGATGGTGTCGGCGGTTACTATAGGGGCAAAATAACAATTGTTCAGATTGGCAATAGATGCTGAGGTAATTAACGGAATCAATAACAACTAATGCATACTTTTGCATGACAAACTAACTGACATACTTCACTATTTTGGGGGTTAAACCTCAGTAAAAACACACTCGGTCAAGTTGAATGATAGTTAAGGGTACTTCCAATGGTGCACTTTCATGATCAAGAGCACTTCAGATAGAAGAAATCCCTGCATAGAAGTAATCATACTCTCTCATCAGCATAAGGAAACTGAATACCGGATTCTTGTTCACAAGGTGTTGCCAATTGACTTGGCCTTCGGGCTGAAAGTTCAACCTATATTAGCACTTTAACTATAGCAGATATGCAAAAAAAAGTTCAATATCTGGTGATTTCAACCAATCCTGTATTATTTTGTATTGTGCCTACATTGTATTGTTATACTCACGTTAGTACGTACATAGGAATTAAAGTGCTTAGAATGTTACACAAAAATACAAACATCAGAAGCACTCCTAAATTACTCAAGGATTGTTTTAATACAAAATTATAAATAAAGCATTGCTTCTCTGCATGCTACTGAATGAGTAATAATCTTGGTGTAATTTCAAAACAAATTACATTGTGAATTGGTTTAATACATCCTGATAATCTGTCAGGAGATCTATTAGAAATGTTACTTCGAGGAAGTTCAGTAATCGGCTTGCGTCTTCCAGCCTTTATTTTTATGATGGCAATGAAAGTATGATTGCTCTGTTACATGCAGTTGAAATCAATGTTCGGTACTGAATTTTTTTTAGCTTCAATGTTGAGTGCTGTTGATCAGTGTTGAAATTATTCTTCTATACACGTCCTTTCCTACTAGCAACTTCACTTGCAATTCACATCTGACAGAATGCATTCTCTGTACTCTTGCATGATCTCTCTCTTTCTCTCTCTACTTTTCAATATCTACTTTTTAAGCAACTACCTGTGTACATGGTTTGGTCTCAATCGTAGACACTTTGTTATTCAATGAAACATGATTATTTTGAAAATGTTATAAATACCTAAGTTTTCTGAATCAAGTAATATTAAAGGAGTGTAAAAATATTCCTATAATATTAGATGGATTTGAAGATGACATTGTTTCCCACAAAAACGTCATTCAAGATGAAAACAAGCTTGATGTTTTTTAAGAGATGGTGATGTGCCAGCTACAACCATTCATTTTGTTACAAGAGGTGGTGATATATATCCAGGTATCACTATGCATTTTGTTACAAGAGATGGTGATATATCCAGTAATCGCTATGCATTTTTGTGTCACTTTAGTAATTTGTTCATGAGTACACTTACCAGTCAGCCATTCTGTCTGGATGCCCGCCTGTCCAGATGTTAAAGATATGTGAAAAGTTGTGATACCATATGAAAAGTTGAGTCCATTTGCAACAACATTTGGGTCATCAATGCAATATGGGAATCTGCATATGTTGATGAAGTCAAGGTCACATTCTAGGTTAAAGGTCATCTGATTTCTGAGGTCAAATTGTGAGATAGGCTAAATGTTAAAATTACATACATGTTTGGGATTTACATATCAGACAGCACTAATGATCTGCAGATTACTTAATATGTTAAAAAACAGAATTTTTCTTCCTGATGATGTCTAGATACCAATGGCCCATTATATCTTGTTCAGTATAGAGACAGAATTCCTTGTAAGTGTCTAGTTTCTTCTTCTTCTGTCTTCGGGTACCACAGCAGGACCGATGTCCATTACTCAATGGACCATGTCTAATCAAGCTATATTTTGAAAGCACAGCTCCTGTGTATTGACGTAGCTTGACTGCTAATGCTTTCTTTGAATGACTGCTAATTACATCATAAGTTACATCATTTATACATAGCTGTACATTATTCAATGGACCACGTTTGATCAGGCTGTAATTTGAAAGCACAGCTCATGTGTAGTAACTGTAGCTTGACTGTCAATGTTTTATTTGATTGACTGCTAGTTACATCACATACCTGTATCCTGTACATTTTGTCAGGAGATGTTCCAAGTTGTGCCAAAATGAAATGTACAACTTTGAATGACAACGTTACGAGCTTGGTCTCCTCTACAATGTAGTGTTACCTCAAAGAATGTGTTCCATTTTAATAGTAAATGAATAGGACAGAAGCCCCCTGACAGTGGTTGTGATCAATTGTACATCATCAATATATGATAGTAGAATGGCATGAAAACTTTTTAGATCGAGTAGAACATATACTTTTTAAGAGATACATTACAGGGAACGGAAAGTTACCTTTTATTGAATTTGAAACTGATTCCATCAAGTGGGCATAATGCTTGGAAATCGAGTGATACCAATCACTGTGTGACACCAGACACTCGCTCCTCAATTTACTTTTTCCTTTAGTTGGAATTTCAGGAAATGTTCATTTCTATTTAGCTTGAATAGAAAGTTGATAGAAATACTGACCTGATTTTGTCTATTGTTATCTTGTCCTAAAATACTTGTTTGTAAATTGTGAGAGACTGGAGTTGTTAAGAACAATGCTATGCTTGGCCGGTCTAGGGCTGCGCTGTGTTTGCAGCATGCTTCTTGCCTAATTTATAATACTAATTGCTGAAAACCAAGGTTAAATAACTCATGTGTTATCGAAACCCCATGTGCCAATACAGAGTCAACATTGTTAATCCTTTGAATAAAAGGCGCCAATAAATTAGACACATACTGGACACATCCACAGCAGCATTTAATGTACTGTTCATGACTGCTACTGAATGTCATTGACCCCTGTAGTAGACAGAGAACTGGGACAAGGGGGAGGGTAACCTAGGGTACACAAGGGTCATCGTCACGGTAACAAGGCAATCGGGGCTCTATGGCTATTTCGTCCATTTGTTAGTCACATGGATCCACGAGGACTGTTGCATGGTAGCCATTGGCGTTTTACCCTTAAGTACACTTGGTACGAGTTTTATCATGCTGTCTATTCATTTACCTTTATATGTACACAAGAGTCAAAATTAATATATGGCCATAGCAGAGCATCCATAACATGTGATCTTCAGACCAGGTTTAATTGTTCATGGTGGTTGCCGATGTCATTGGCATAGACTCTTATCATGATCATAATAAAGAGACAGATCAATCAAAATCGTTTGTTACAATAAGCTCCAGGCAACTTGTATGATGTATGTTTACTGATTGTTGGTTTGAAGAAAATACCAGGTTTGTTGTCTGTTTGACTCAAGTCCTGTTAGGTTTAATTAGAAGGGTTTTGGTTGCTAATCGGTTGTGTGTTCATCAGATGGTTGGGGTTAGATCAGTGTTAGAGGAAATTTTTCACTCAAAAGGTTGTATCCGATATAGGCATCCATGGTGTGCCCATTGGGATCCAGTAACATGCCCACTTTGTATCTCTTTTCTGTTTCCAAAAAATAGTGGGCCCTGTTTTTTCTAAATTGGGTCATATTTTTCTCGTTTTGTTTTTACAATTGGTAGTTTTTTAAAAGGTTGTTAATTAGCATAGCAGACTACATACTCCCTAAAAGTTGTGCATACTGCATAGATTGTTGGTTAGTGTTGATTATTTTAAAGGCCGATCCAGTTCCCGTGGAGCGCCCTAAATTTTCTAAACAAATATTGGGTTTTTTTGCATCTAGGCCCTACATGTACCATAAGCTTGTCTAATATTGCTCACTATGAGAAATAGCAAACTCAAATCAATATCCAACAATTTGTAGTAAAATTTATATGTCGAATTTTAAGTACAAGTATACTAGGTAATGTCATACTACACATAAGGGTTTCTTACTCAATAAAGGAAACATTATTCCCTCTAACTTAACATAAGCAGTTACAGTTCATCTTTATTATTGGCAAATTTCATTTATCTGAAATATATTTCAAAATCTTTTGGGGAAAGTCTGCATTAAACCTATTGTGCAATACACAATCAATAGGAAGTGTATACAGTTATATAATATATATATATGTTGTCAATTTCGGGTTCCAAGCTCTATTCTAGTGCAGGATATAACAGGACATAACTAACTTGAGTATATAGAAATACAAGCACACACAATCCTAAATTCAATTCCCATCATTTTGTGGAATTTGGGAAAGACCCTAAGATTTAATATAGGCACTATGGTACTGTTATAAGTAATTGAACTTGCCATGACCTACTATGTGAAACACAGAAAATGAATTGTTGGGCTTTTGTTAAGGTTCTATCAGGGATCTGTCAAAAAAGTCAAAATATTTGAAATTTGCAGGAATAGCTTAAAAGTGCAGAAAAATGTATTTTTTTCAAAACTGAAAAAACTGAGTTAGAAAAAGAAGAAAACAGCAGTATTCAAGATATGAAATCCATTCAATAGTGTTTGTCGTTAGTGTCGTTCCGGACCAGGATGATAAAAAAGATCTGATTTTGTCCCTTATTAGGCTGCTTTTGGTCATATCACTCATGGGGATATTAGGATCCGTAGATTGGTATGTACAGAGATATGCAAAAATCTGATTTTGATGATTTTTTTGATTTTGATTTAGAAAATCACTGATAGTGCAAAACATTTCTTTAGAATTAAAATTAAATTTTATTATGAAATTTATTGCAATAAAGAGTATTGGAGGCGGTAACGAGATGATAAATAGCACTATAGAGCACTTCAGACAACAACTATGGAAATTGTGGAAACACTGGAAACACTCAAGAGCTTATACCATGTGGCACAATAGTGTACACAACCAAGCTACTACACACACCATTTAGCTATGTAAGTCCTTGTTGAGAATATTACAAAACTTCACACCTACCAAAGACTTGCCAAGGCCTTTGTGCCGTATGTATTTGTAATGGAAAAACCACTTTCACTTTTAAGTCCGCCTGACTAAAAAACTAGTAGAAGGTAAATCTTGTGAAGACCAAAGTGGTCTATATGAGTCACTTCACTTGTAAGCATTCCGATACAATCATCAGTGATAGCAGGCCCCGATGGAGTTGTCTCTGCAAAAGTGATTTTGTTGGTTATGATGTCAAGGAGCTACTCTTCCACCCGCTTTGTGATGAATTGGTGTATTTGTGTGTGTGTGAGTGTATGTTTGTGTGTGATTGCGTGTGTGTTGTGTGTGCATGGCATGTATGTGTGCATGCATAGAGGGGTGTTTGGCGTGGTTGTGGTGGTTGAGGTGTGTGGTGTGTGGCATTAGTATGTTTGTGTGCAGGCGCGGATCCAGTGAGGGGGACGACGCGCCTCCCGGTATTTCTGCCAAATCTTGCAAAATCAGCCCATTTTGGACAGTTTAAGCCTTTCAGCCCCCCATTAATTTTGACATTTTTCAAATCCTGGATCCGCCCCTGGTGTGTGTGTGTGTTTGTTTACAGGTGTGAGTGAGTGCATATGTGTGAGTGTATGTTTATGTGTGTGTGCATGCATGCATGTGTGTGTGTGATGTGTGTGTGTGTGTGTGCATGAGTGTGTGTTGGGTGTGTGCGTGAATGTATGTGCTTGTGTGTGTTTACATATATAGGTATTCACCCCAAAGAGGGACACACATCTGAAACATCACATTTCAATCAGGGGTCATACAGGAAGCGCAGACCATCCCAGGTTTAAGAGTAGGTACGATGGGTTGCAAATTTAAGAAAATTAGGAAATGTCCTCTCTCATCTCATTCACCTAAGTCCTTCAAATACATGTATATTGAAACCAAACCTTTGGTTTCTCAAAGTTATATTCCAATTCATAATCGCCTTCTCATATTGGGAGTGTTATTGAGCAATATTTAGTCATGACTAATATATGTAATATGCAATTTAGGCTGATTGCCAGAACAAAACAGAATGGCACTTGCTAAATTGGGCATGTTGAATTGAATTACACCTTCAAACCACAAAACATTTTTAAATACACCTAACCAAAATAAAAACACACTTGTTTCCTGTTCTAGCTTGAAATAGAACATTTTGCAAAGTTAAGATACACGACACCTGTACATTTGGTTCACTTTCATCTCTTTTATGAGATACTGTGAATATTTGAGATATCAGTTACACACTTCAAACGCCTATTGGATTATCGATTTGGACATGCGCCACAACATTGCTCCATATGAAGTTATTTTTATAATTTATTCAGGAAATTTGGTCTGGAGTCATCCAAATCTTGGCTACGTAAAAACAAATCAAGAAACACATACTTAGCTTGAACTCATCTGTTGCCAAAAAGTGCTGACTGTTTCGCTGAATTTAGTCAAAAGTTACTTTTACGACTTAAGGGGACTTAAAACATGCCCAAGATATCTTAAGATTAAAAATGACTGGTCATCAGCAAGGATATACAGAAATAAATCATATAAAATAGTGTGATATAATCGAATCAAGATAACGTACCTGTTTTTAACACATTGCCACAGGTGTATAAGGACCAAGTCATGTGTGTTCTTGCGTAGACTCCCTCTGATTCACTAAGACCCTTTTGGCTGAAATCTTGCAGATAAGCAAATCTGTATGATTACAATTAGACAAAAACATGAGGTGTCAATTGGATTGGGAGGATGAAGGAATTTCTGGGAAAAATCAGTACTGTCTGGGGGGTTTAAAATTTGAAAGGTGCAGAATGAGGAATTAGTTAGGCTTCCATAGGGGTTTGCCTAGACTAATTGTCATTTACATGGGCCAAATTTAGCCAATTTGTGATCAGTTCAGTTTTAATATTGCTGAGATGTCATGAAGGATCCATGACTACATCTTTCCACAGGTGGCATGTTCTTAAGTTTGGTTGGGGTAGGGAGATGATGCTGGAAGTAGGTCCCATATTCTCTATACCAATTTTGCCAAAAAAATGGGATGCAGATTTTGGACCAAATTTAATTTGGCTAAAGATTTTGAAGCAAAATTTACAATTTTTTTTAAAGTGACTCAACTTTATAGTAAGATCGGTATACCAAAACTCACAAAGGTTGAAATTGAGACCAACATTGGCAACACATCCCTTTATGTGTGGTCGTTCATGTTGATGAGAACCCCTAGGATTGTGTTTGAATTGGTGCAACAGATCATGCCTCACTACATCAACAAAGTGTCTAAGTGGAATCCCATTTAAGGTTATATGTTTCATCTGGGGTGGGTGTATTTTAAATGAAATAACAAAAAATGAAAAAAGGTAATTATCGTCCATAGGTCTAAATTCTATCTTACCTTTCAAAGTCTGATCCCAAATGGAAGAGACGACAACAAAATCTCAAGGGGATCCTCTGCCCCCACCCACCCCAGCTATGCATGCCCTACATTTCATTGCTTTATGGGACTAATTTAAACCACCACCTGGCATGGGCATTCATATTAAAATGTTAAACTGCAAACCTCTGAAATTTAGGCTAAAATCCTGGGATACAATGGCAATTAGAATTAAACATTTTATGAGACCCCATTATGTGTTATACCTTATCTAGATTAACAGCAAGGCACCAATGAATGACCATACTGAAATTGAAACTGTGTGGTTTGATTCTGTTCTCTACAATGTAAGCAATACAACTATGGCAACCATGTCTGATGAAACAGGTTAATGAATTTCTATGCAGAGCATTACTTCCAACTCATAGGCTATCCACCAACATGTGGTATATGAATGGTTTGAGCACAGATGATGACTAACTCTTAGACTTATTTTTGAAAATGACATCATATAGTAAGTGTGTCAGAGCAGTAAAATACCAGCACAAAGAGTACAATGGACAATACTCCATTATCAGAAAATTTGCATATAATAGTTACACATTTTGTTATCAAGACTGTGTTTTTACAGGCTTTATTTAAAACACTAAAATGGCAGAATTATATTTTCTTCATTGAAAAGTAAAAAGTGGTAATATTATACTGGACAGGAAATACTGTTGTTGCTTTCATTGATGATGGGAAAGGAAGGGAACTCCCCATTCCAACAATCAGTTGTTTCAGATCCAGGCCAACTGACCTATATGCTGAAGAAATGTATGTGTGTGGCACAGTCTTTAAAAAAATCTTTGTTTGGTGTAACAGGCTCAAACAATTAGGTCTGGTATTTTTTTTTTAAATTTTAAACATAGCTACTTTTTTATTGTTTGTGGAAGAAATCAATCACCAAAAAATAAAAACACCGACAGAGAATCACAAAAGCAGCAGCAAGAAATACCAAATAATGAAGGTCATAAAGTATACAGTAAAGGTCAAACCAGTTTACCAATTGTTCACATACAAAAAGGAACTAGACTTTCACAGTTCTGGTCTTGAGTGTAATGGGTAGGGATCTGATTGTAACCATATCAGACACACTGATGGATATGAATTGGATCTGTTCATTTACATTATATACGACCTGAAAATTGTCATAATTTATTTAGGCGAATTTTGCTTTGATTCACGGAGAATAACTTGCAAATGTAGGGTAGATACAAAAACACTGAAAGAGAGACCAGATCTTGCTTCACTTGCTGGGGCTGGGGAACTTTCCAACCATAAAATATATGGGATTACGATGGCCAATAGTGGCCCCCAACCCCCACCTTCACCCTGATTTGTCATTAAAAAAAAATTCTGTCCATTCATGGTAATTTCTTGCAGTGGCAATTTTGATCCAAATCCATTTTAAATCATGAAAAAATATTTTTTTACATCAGTTTAAACAAAATATCAGTTGATTTTCCTTTTTTTCACTTGAAAATTAGAAGACATGCTACAATTCATATATTGCTTTCCACATTTCCAGATTTTCCAATCCACTCACCATTTCAAAAGAAAAAAAAATAATAAGCAAACAATTGACCTGTACTATTTGTTAACAAATTGCATGTTGAGAATGACATTTGGGATTTCCCCTAACTAGGCCAAATTTTAAAAATGGTTTGTTTCAGGTTTTTGCAAGCATTTTCTTAAGGGTAGTTTTGTTATTTATTCACGTAATCAACTCTTACTCGCACCCTTCACACACACACACTCGCATACATGCACTTGCATTCACATACATTTGCATGTATACTCAGTTACCTACAGCTCAGGTAAATGATGAAATAAATAACCCATATCTTGGGATTGTAAATCTTTCTAGCTTTACTGAATATTGCACTCGTTTCTCAAAAAATACATGTCTGTTGCCCATGATTGCTTAAAATTTCACTTGGCATGATTTAAATTATTTCTTTTATTTATTTTAATTTGTAGAAGTCTAAAAATAACTTTACTGGGAAATGAGCGCAATCAACGTCTCTTAGCTTAATGGCATCAAAACTCATAAGCATCAATATACAAACAAGCACTAAGAAGGGTACAGTCCCTAATTAAATTTTAATCAGACACTGATTGAAGTCTTGCTTGAAACCGCTTGATTCACACAAATGCTTTGCAACACCCAAAGGCAAAGCTGAATGTCGGTTTGACCCTTTAGATCGGATAGTCTCCTCCTTGATTAATGAACCATTTATTAATTAATAATCCCTCTTTGTTTTTAATACCTTAAGTAGCCAGGTGAAACATTCAGACTTGTGTTTGATCCCCATTAATCTTCAAAATCACTTATACATCACTGCTAATCTTAAAGGACTTGGACTAAATCAGAACACCCCAGTACACCACTAGGAACAATATGCCCAGTTTAAATTCATTTTATGGTTGGAATCACAGGCATAAAAGCAGGGTTATTACAGTCTTTTTGTTGTTTCCATTTGGCCAATGTTTCACCAACCTTGGAGCTGTTATTGTGTAAATGAGTCTAGGAAATGCCCATGCTTAAGTGTGAGTAGGGCAAATGTATACAACGTTTCCTGTTATTAAAAACAATTGAGGTTATTTTTATTTTATTGAAACCTGGAGTAATTAACTCTCTAGGATATTTAACATCATCTCAGGGTTATTAGTTGTGCACTTGAAAAGCCAGATACATGCTAATTAGTGTTAAAATTGTAGTGAATTATTAGACCGGTTTATTTTGTAATTCATAAAAAACATGGTCATCTATATCAATGCCAATGACCCTGAAGTGATTTTCTTTAAATAGTTTTTGGCACACCAGGCAGGGAAAAATGGAAATAACTTTTTTCAATCAATTTTTAATTTCACTGTTTAAAATGTTCATTTTCAATGTTTAAAAATACACAATAGAATAGATATAAAATTGACTTCAAATTACCCAGGCAATTAAGTTGAATAAATAAAATTTAACACCATATTCAAGTTTATAATTCACCATTTGCAAAAAATAACAAGCTTAGATTTTCTCAAGAATATGCTCCCCTGCCTTCTTAAAGTAGCGGCATGTCTAGCAAATGCAATTTCAAATCCAAGGCTGTAATTTAAACCACCTCCATCCCAATCATAGGTCCTACATATTGCATTTACCTCAATTTTATATGATAAATTCATGAGATGTTGAAATTGTCGCATAGCTGGTCTTTATTTTGCTAAGAAAATTGATATAGTGACCCAATACATGTCCTGTAAGTGCACTTGACAACAGGTAAAATGGAGAACTACTACTACTACTGTGAAATCCATGGTCACAAGAAATTTCCTGATCAAAAATTTCTCTGTAGTCCAGAGTTGACATATTGCTTTTGCTAACATACCATACAGGAGAGCGATTTAAATAGATCACACAAATATCTGAATGAAATAAAATGTCTATGAAAGTAGCCCTTGGTGCTTAACTGGGCATGCAACTGTACCATTAAGTTGAACGACACTGCTCCAGGGCGACTAGCCGTTCTTTGCAGAGCTATAACTAACTGATCAGGAGTTCATACGTAGGTCAACGCATAAAAGAACCAAATGAACGGGAGACAGTTGCTGTACTTTATAATAGGCTAAATGAATTGAGTCCGCAGTCTTATTGAGCTGAGCAGATATTTTGATACTGTATAATGTGGTGATTGCAGTGCCAACTATTAAATGTCGATCTTTAGATTTTGCATCATTACCTGCGACAAAAATTGATGCTCGATATTGTGATGATGCAGGTGATTTGTTTTAGTATTAAACCTGTATTGTGCTGTCAGGATGAATCAGGAGGTTAAAATTCTACAAGATAAGCTATGCTGTGTGACAGTGCTCTTTTTATTAACTCTTATTGGTTAATTTGTCTTTTACCCTGCCAAATTCATCATGTACCTAAAATGAGGTTGAAATTTGGAAGTCAAAATGGTACAATTGTTCAGTTTGTCAAGCTACTGCAAAATGCTGCACTCAATTTAGCAAGTATTAAAGGTCACGGTGTGTGTGACACAATCGGCAACCTCATCCTCTACCTTACCAAATCAAAATTGAGATTTTGGTATCAAAAGAAGGTTTATATTTAAGGCCTGGAAAATGTTTCCTTCGGGACAAAAATTTTCCTCCAAATGTGATCGCCTACACAGGTTCAAATGTCTTACGGGGTAATTTGGTACACATTTTTGCTTCTACTTTCCAAATAGCTGGACCGACTTAACTTGGTTTGTAATCGAGTATTTTTTTATGATACCTTTCCACACCAGGGAGAAACTCTTGGAAATTCAGGACTATGATCACGTCACCTACCTTTTAAGAGTCTGACTTCTACCACTTGGAGAAAGCACACGCATACCTATGTAAATTCCTAATGATCAAATGAGTCGTGCAATTCATCTTGTTATGAACCACTGATTTAACCCATAGCACATGATTTGGGGCATACAATACACAATCTAAATCCAACAACCATGGATCAACACCCCCGGGTCCTCAAGTTAGGTTTGGTTAGGTATGTGCCTCCGACTGTTGTATAAGACCCATACCTGTACCAAATGCAGATTTTATGTCCAAATTTTTCTTCCATTTTCTTCCCTCAAAATTTCAATAGTTAAATAGCAAGTTTTGGAAATTTAGTTTCAGATAGAGGAAATTTGCCAAATTTCCCAATAATTTGAGAAAAATTTAGATTTTTTTTTCAAACTAGCATAAAAAAGGGGTCATTCATACCAGAAGGTTGAACTTGAAAATGAGACCTGTATTGGCAGCACATCCCTCTATGGTCATTTGTGTTGACTACTGTTGAGTACCACCTCCCCATCAATCAACATATGCCTGAAATGACCAAGAACTACAGTACTCATCCTGTTAACTATTTTCATTTTGTTTTAATCTGAAACAATTCCAAAAATTGTACGAAATGACTGTAAAATACCACAAGTAAAAACACTTAAAGTAGCACCAGTTTAATTAGCACAGGTTTTTACTTGCAAAGTGTCTTCCTCTTTTTCCTTCCTTGTCTGTATGTCTGCCTGCTAGCCTGATTATGTGCCTGGTTTGGGGAACAGCATGATTTAACTAAAACACGTCCATATTCAAATTAACATACACTTCACGTAGATAACTGTTTGTCCATCTATTTCGTAGTAGTTTTTGTCACTTAAAGTAAATAACTTATATTTATTTTTACCATTTTAATTTCTTTTTCTAAATGTATCAAAATTACTTGTCAAAATGTTAAGAGTTTAATTTCATGTCTTTCTGTTAAACATCAAAAACAATTTTATTATTTTGTGGTCAGACTAGTCTGACCCATGTCTGTAATCATGATATTGCATTGTGCAAAGAAACAACCTTGCAACATTTTATTTGTAATTAGAAATGAAAAGCCCTTAGGCCAACTCTAAATACCAAGTAAATCTGGGCTAATTTTTTTTTGTTCCAAACTAAAAAAAGCCGCATTTTTTCTCTGCAGGTTCGCGATCACAGAGCGAGCTGAAGTGAAACACTGCGGCTTCATCTCCTCAACAACACCAGGCATGGCATGCAGACAAGACAGGCAAGCAGGGTGGATTACCACGGTAACCAACAAAATGGCTGACAGGGAGTAAAGCAAAATGGATATTGAATGGATGTCTTTCACAAAAATGGAATCATTACTTTCCGAATGATATTGTTACATATTTTATAGGATGATTAAGTAAGGTTTTTTGGTATGGCTTGATTCTTAACTGAAATATTCATGTACACATAACAAATATAGGTAGAATTCACAAGACTGTAAATAAAATTTCTAGGACAATTTCTTAACTCATATTCAAAGCTACACAAAATTTTCTTGATGTATTTAGTTGAATTGTATTTTTTGATGAGTAGTATTACCAAGACGTACAAACTGTAATAGTATTGGACTTGGCATTGACTGTGTCAATAATATCAATAAAGCTTTATAAACTATCTTTTTTACAAAACTTATTTGAGAAAGACCAACCAATTACAATATTTCCTGATAAGTATTTTAATGCTGCAATTAGCTACACTTTGAAAAATTGGAACTCATTTTATGTAAATGCACATCTTTCTATGCTGCAGATTCTTTCTATTGGAACTTCACAGATTAACCTATATTACAGAGTTGAGATGTAGTTCACTGTCAACTTTCGACATTTTTCTACTCTACTTGAGGGTTTTCAGTGCAACAGTGCCAACTTGCCCTAATTTGACCAGTAATTGTGAACCAATTTTCAGCAAAGTAGCTTGTAGTTTCTAGGAAATGCTTAAAAATGGAGTCAAAAATTACATTTCTATAGATGATGTGACCTGTGATGTAATTAGCAGTCATTCAAACAAAGATTTGGCAGTCAAACTACAGTCAATATGCAGGACTGTCATTTCAAAATACAGCCTGGTTAGACATGGTCCATTGTGTAATGTACTGCTATGGTATCTGAAGATACCAGGCACTAACTATAAGAATCTCTTAATTAACCATAGAGTCACATCGTCAACATACTTTTGTTTCACCCCAAGTTTGGTAGTGCCGTTATAAAGCAAATATGAAGGTGCACTGGTATTTCACTTGTACCGCCTTTACTCTTGTGCGTATTATGCTGCAATTCCAAGGACTGCGCACATTTCAAGGTTGCACAACCTAAGATGTATGCAATGATGTCATTAGCAAGCTCAGATCAAGGTGAAATGAAGTAACAATGTAGCTGACCAATTGCACATACTAAATGATGCTACAGAATAAACAAATGTTGTGATTGGATAAGCTAAGAGGAGCTTGATTTAGGAATTTAATTGCTGTAAACAAGCTGTTTATGAGGAAAAGGGTTTAGTTCAGTGAATTCGAATTAAACCCATTGCTTTATTTGACATACATTTAAAATTATATTTTATGGCAGTATGCCATGCCTTTTAAACTGTGTAATTGGTCACATAAATTGTTTCCCTGACCATGGTTTATCAATTTAGAGTTATGGTCAAAAGTAGGCAAAATCTTTAAAAAATTGCTGTTTTTTTTAAACAACTCAGGATAGTTTACAAGATTAACACAATGAACATGATTTTGACTTGTCAGTGATTCACCGGTATGGTTAGTTCCAAGAAACTTTTTTTCATCTAGAGATGATGAGAGTATATACCAGAGGATGCTTTATACTGACCAATCCCACAGTGCACCATAATTTGTAAATTGGATTTTGATGAGGTCATGTGACTCCATAAGCACTGGTGTGTGTGTGTGTGTGTGTGTGTGTGTAGACAGTAAAGTGTCACTGCAATGCATTGTGGGATGTATTTATAACATCCTCTGATAATACACTAAGCAGAATCTGACATGCTGGGATACCCAGAGTTCCACTTTATTGAACTGGTTTCTAACTAGTGAAACACTTCTCTATAGGAAGCAATTAGTTTCATATTGGTTGTCTAGTTCAATGACAAGTCAAGGCATTCTATGAATCAGGACTACTAAAAGCTGCCTTCTAGCCTAAGTTTATAAGCATGTAAGTATAGGCTGTTCATGATAATTTGTTGGAACAAACTTTTAACCAAGTGCATTGAATCAACAGAAAAAGGCGTGGGTCCACCGTTGCCTAGAGTAGCTAGTTTATTTACTGAAAAGTTTCAATGTCAGTTCAGGTAACTATAATACAGAATAACATTCACATGAGGTCATGGTTCATTGTACAATGAACATACTACAGGAAAGTCTTAAGTTATACATGCACTGTGAAACAAGTTATTTTATGAGTATTTTATTTTCTCAATTTTGCAAACTCCACTTGATTTATCAGAAAGGAAATGGATTATTGTTTGAAATCTACAAAAACTATTATCACCAAATTTTGTATCATGCACTTGTGCAAAATTTTTGCTTCAAATTAATTTCTTTACAGCAACGTATATTTAGACTAATTCCATGTCTTTTATTTTAGAGGTTTTTTGCGAGCAACAAGAGTGAAATTAAAGGCCTACAGAAATACATGTATGTTAACCCATAAGGCAGCATTACAAATGTCTTCTGTAAAATTATGGTTCATTGTATAATGAACTATTTAGCAATGTTTAACTAATACAAGTACTTTGTACCATGTAACTTACGAAAGATGAACTTCATAAAATACTTTTTTGCCATACACTGTCAGAAATTCACAGTTTAGTAACAGCACACAGTGGTTATTTAGATATGGATCGTTTCATACTCTAATTTGGAATCCAATAAATACAGAGTTCCCTGGCCAAGATTAGGCATATGTGTCTCATATCCAAATTTGGAATCCAATTTAACCATGACGGGTCACTTTACCAAGCTCAGGCATGTGCACCCCTGCACTAAAATTGATTTTGAAGCAAAATGGCCACTATAATAGAGTTCAGATTACTGCATTCATAGATAAATCAGTGTGAGATAATTAGGCAGATAATAGCTCAACTCAGTAATGGGTATCAGCCCTTTCATTCAATGAGTTATCAATCTTAGTTTATTAAATTCACTTATATGATCATTTTATTATGATAAATTGAGAATTGGAAATCCATTATGTATAAAGCAATCAGCAAACACGTATTTAAGGTACATAGACAGTAAGGTAATTATGAATCTCATTCAACAAAAGAAAATTTGCATATTTGAAGTATAAATTAGCAATGAATCAGCCTGTATAATTACATTTTTTTTTCCTTCCAGAAAACCTGCCGACATATTTAATTTTCAAATTTTGCGGTAATATCCATAATAGAACCATCTGTATAATCAGCAAAAGCAAAACCACACGCAACATAATTAACATATCCATTATAAAACAATGAATTCTTTACAAACAGATGCTGTCACCAATGTGTAAGATTGATTGTGCTATGCATACTAATAGAGCAAGCTTGGAACTTCACTGCTTCAGCATAGGCCTATGAGAAATCTGAAAAGCAGCTGTTTCAATTGAATTTAATTGCATGTGTATAACTTGAAAGTAATATATTAATAAGTCCCCGCCCATGCCACTTTGATTTCCTCATAAACCAGCATGTGCAGAAAAGCGTATCACAGCTAGTTCATCATCAAGAATTAAAAAAACTCTTGAATTCACTTATTGAAGCCCAATACCCACTTATGGTCAGTTCACCATGTGTGGTACATTGAACTCTGCACTCTGATGATGATATTGATTGACAAACCTTTTAGATCTCATCATCTTACTTAGCAATGATAAAGCGCCCTCCTTGGAAGTTCATTCGCATGTGTCATGTTGTGGTGCTAACAATTTCCAGATAACATGTTATTCTGGGCTGTTACTTCATCTTGGCTGTTACTTCATGGAACACCTTGTGCATAGGTTAAGTGCCTTAACAATTTATGTACAACTCAACTCGGCCATCAGCAAAATTCAACTTTTTCTCCAAATTACAAGTTGTCTTGGTCATATTCAAACACAGCATCACAAAAACGAATACAGTTATGCCTAGATTGAGTTCGGAGATGCTGAGATCATGCTCTTAATTTCACGCCACATTTTCAGCAACAACTGATAGATGTCTTAAACCACTGAGCATCTACTGGGCAAAAGTGTCTTCAACCCACATTCCCTTGGACTTGACACTTGCGATGCACTTTTCACAAATCTTGCTTGCCAAGATATGTGGCAATATTTTGCTCCCCCAAATTAAATCATATTTCTGTAGTTCTCTTCATAACAGAAACTACCCAGTGGAATTATGTATGGTTCCTTAGTTCTATTTTTTCAAATTCCATATATGTAGATTAAAAATTGAACAAAATCTCACTATATTTAAATCTGTGATTGCTTTATGAATTAGCTCTCAATTTCAGCTTTCAAAGGACCTTTCTATTATTACCATTTAATTCGGTGTTTATTTGCACTTTTTTCATGCCCGACAGGCAGATTTACCCCTTAAATCCTATCTTGATACCCTCATTCCCGTATCTTTCCCCCCTCCCCTACCAAACAGTCACCCCTCCTAACCCCTCCCAGGGTGGAACTGGGGCAGACATCCTATTAGCTTGTTGGCAACTTCATTGTTCCTTTATTCATACTAGCCGTAACCAGGAGCACCTTAATCCCTAATTTACAACCCCAATAAATACCTCTTAAGTCTATCCCCCTTGTGGCCAAAACACTTTTACTCTTCACTTAGCTTCAATCAAAGTCATATATTTCTTTCATAACAAAGCTGGCAAATAACTAATAAAAATATATATATTTATAAGAGTCTTTATTTTCCTGTTTCCAACTCAGCTTGATAAGATCTTGATACCCATATTTAATATTATATCCATGTTTTTATTGGGTATCATAAGAACGGCAGGAATTGATCAAGTCTCCAATGTCCTTTGAATGACTGAATTGAAGCATAGAAAATGTTTTGTTTGGTTCTGGCATCCTTCCCGCTTAGTATTGCCTATGACTTCCTCTCAGCCTGTGATTCACACTTCCTGCGGAGCACAAGGCGCAATAGAAACGGCCCACTCTTAATCAATTTAATAACCAACTAATGGGTTTATTAGCCCATTTGAGCCCTAATTATTGCTACACAAGTTTTTTCCTTTGAATTTCTTCCTATTCAAGAATCAATGCTGCTCCACTCATTTCTGTTTGTTGTCAATGTCTTGTAGTGTGATCTCAACCATGATTCCTACAAGCTGGGAATCCATTCTCTTTGACAATCAACTCTTGTAGGGATCTTCATCCATTTCTAGTAACTGCAATTAGTCAATTTGTATTAGGTTAAGTCTATTGAATGCCAAACATGTTGCCTTTCTGTTCTTCCAGTTGACTAGCAATCAACTTGGCCCCAAACTTATATATATCCAAAATCTCCAACATCAAATGCTGTGAAGTATGTGATTCTACTAATATGCTTGCTGTCACTAGATCTAACATCATAAAATCTTAATTCTATACTTCTACCTCTAATCCATTGACTTAAATTAAACCCTGTACCTTAACCACAGACCTAATAAATTCTAGCCCAAATTTAATTTCTAACTCTTAATTATCCTGAACTTGCCTTAACACCAAATGCTACTAATTAACCAAAATCCTAATTATGCCAATTTTATAAAAATCTTAACTCAGCCCTATAGGCTTTGAAGCTGACTCAAACACTAACATTCAAATCCTAACCACAATAATCTAAAATCCTAACCAAATGCTTAACAAATTTTTCTCATCTAAATGCTAATCCTAGATCCTAACAATAAACCAAATTTTAATCATAACAAAATCTTTAGTCTTGTCTTAAACCTGAACTCTGCAAATGTTATGCAGCGATTATACTCGAAACCATGTCTGAAAAAAAGGTTGTTTGTCCAATCTCTGTAAAAAAAGTTTTGGATAGACAGTAAACAAACTTCACCCCATTAAAACTTTACCATTAAAGCTCTTGATTGCCACCTTGCACCTTATGTGCAAGTTGTGTTTTATAATAAGGTTTTTTTTAAATTGGAATACACTTGTATGCTGTCATGACCATTTCTATAGTCTATTTCTATATCTGTAACTATTTGTATATAAACAGTAATTATTGTTGAAATCCTGGATTTGATTTCAAAGTTGTTATTTCTGCTCGTTTTTACTAGTATAATATTGTACTCAGGTCGATAGCTGAGCTATTGAATCCAACGGAGGCGATTGTACATAATCTAGCGATACATATTATAATCTTATGAGTAAATTTTTGTATATTATTGTTTGTATAAAACTCTCCAGATTTAAAAAATAAGCCCTGTCCTCAACAGAAAATCAAAAATAAAATATATACAGCTTTTTACCAATTTGTATTTGTCTTTTCTCCCGATTTTTCCCAAGGAAATTTACCTTCACAGTTATTCACCCACGTATATCCGGAGGGAGGACTGATGGGAATAAAAGCATATTGTGTGTATATGTTGAAGTAAAACATATTTATCTTGGGCTGTTCCATGTATTATTTATCCACCCATTGCAAAAATTAAAATATAAAATTTATCAGATAAATTGTGGACAAGTCACATCAGAGGGTACTTCTTTTTTGGTCAAGTGCACAAAATATTTTGCAAATATAAAGAAAAGAATAAGAAAGAAAATGGATACATCTCTGCATCTTTGGATGTATACCATCAAAGTTCAAAAGTAAGATATCTTAGGAAATTTTGTTTTGCGTCCTTTCAGGTCAAGCACATAATTTCTTTGAAACTTGAATATGTACAAACAAATAAAGATTGATAAAATCTCATGTGTTAAAAATACACCTCGTTTCAAGATGTAACGTGTCATAAATGTAGACCATTTTCTAAGTACAAATTTCATTTAAAACTTGATTATTGTACCAACCCTGTACAAACAAGGAAACATTTTTTCAGGTATTGAATTATTTCAAGACAATAAGGCCAAAAAAAAAACCAAGTTTGTCACAAGCTTTTTTTTTTTTTAGAAAAATGCTAATGCAAAATGCAGGATTTTTTTTAATTGCATTTTGACCCACTTTTTAAAAATTAAAAAAAAAAATTGGTCGCTTTGCAGCGGAATTTTCATTTTTTTTCCTCAAATTTTTCCAACAAAAATTTCAAGTGAGCAAAAATCTAAAAAAAATATTCGCTAAAAGACCAATTTTAAACAAAATGTGCACGGTCTTCTCAGACAAACTTTATTTTCTTGACCTAACTGTGCATGAAAACTGACAAGTTTATTTGAAATTAAGTCAGCTATACTGCCTGAAAAATTTATATTGTTTAAATGGGGGAGGTGACCACAACCTGGAAGAGCTCATTGCCCTGTAAGAAAGTTTTGGACTTCTCTGGAAGAATTTCCTATTATATTATTTAAAGAAGATATGATCTATGATTGTACATCATTGGAGAGCCTCACCGTGTGTGAGATAATTAAAGATTGTTAGATTTTCAATTTGTTTGAATGAAAATGATAAAAATATTTTTTTCCTTTTGTTTATTAAGAACTGTGATTCATCAAGATAGTTGCAGAATATAAGTAGGCCACTAGGGTGGTTTTGAATGCATTTTTTACCACCTATTTTTAGAAAACTTAACTCCCTGACGTCTACAGATAAGGTCTATTTTGATTGGTTACTCAAAGGTTATTTCTTGCTATATCATGTAATGATCCTATCAGAGATCTTTAAGAAAAGTGGTAGACCTCAGGGGTTAAGAGCAGCACTGATATAAAAACTCATTCCTACAGGATACATGACTTCTATGCTCCTAATCACATATTTTTGTGTAGAACTCCTGATGAAAACAATTGGGAAAGCCCTTTTTTTTTTTAATATTATATATTGAAATTAGCCTATTTTGAGAATGAAAGGACAACACTTTTTTTGCCTTCCATGCAGGGGGTTCGGGTTAGTGCAGTGGGTCTTCCCTCACTTCGCACCACTGTGGTCCCAGGTTCGACCCTCAGTCGGGTCTGCGATTTCATGTGTGTTTGGTTTCCTGTCATACTCGGCCTCGCAGGTTTTCTCCGGGTACTCCGGTTTCTCCTGCGTTCTAAACCCTGGGCTTTTCTTCCCTAAGTCCCCCATGACTATGATACAAAAGTGAATTGAAATAAAGTATCTTCGTAACACTAAAATGAAACACGATAGTTTGATTGTGTCGTTATAATAATACCACCGCCTCCTCCTACAAGGAGGGGAGGGGGGTTGTGGTTGGTTGTTTGTTTGTGTGGTTTGTGTTGGGGGACGGACGCAAAACCCGAACAGGAAAATCCGAACCACAATAATCTTAAATCCTAACCCTAAATGCTAACAATTTTTCTCATCTAATATGCTAATCCTAGAGTCCGTAACAAGAAACCAAATTGGGAATCATAACAAAAGCTTTAGTCTTGTCTTAAACCTGAACTCTGCAAATGTTATGCAGCGAATTTTCTTTTTTTTACTCGAACCATGTCTGAAAAAAGGGTTGTTGGTCCAATCTCTGTAAAAAAAGTTTTGGCTAGACAGAAACAAACTTCACCCATTAAAACTTTACCATTAAAGCTCTTGATTGCCACCTTGCACCTTAGGTCAAGTTGTGTTTTATAATAAGGTTTTTTTTTAAATTGGACTACACTGTAGCTGTCAATGACATTTCTATAGTGCTATTTCTATATCTGTAACTATTTGTATATAAACAGTAATTATTGTGAAATCCTGGATTTGATTTCAAAGTTGTTTATTTCTGCTCGTTGTACTAGTAAAAAATTTTTTAATTTTCTTGTACTCAGGTCGATAGCTAGCTATTGAATCCAAAGGAGGCGATTGTACATAATCTAGCGATACATATTATAATCTTGAGTAAATTTTGTTATTATGTGTATAAAACTCTGCAAGATTAACAATAAATAAGCCCTGTCCTCAACAGAAAATCAAAATATATAATATATACAATTTTTACCAAATGTGGATTTTGTCTATTTTCACCCATTTTCCCAAGCTAAAATTGACCTCAAAGTTATTCAAAAAACTTATATCAGGAGGGAGGAATGATGGGAATTAAAAGCATATTGTGTGTCTATGTTGAAGTAAAACATATTTATCTTGGATGTTCCGTCTTATTATACACCCCATTGCAAAAATTAAATATAAAATTTATCAGATAAATGGTGAAAAGTCACATCAGAGGGTAATTCTTTTTGGTCAATTGCACAAATATTGCAAATACAGAGGGTACTTCTTTTTTGGTCAAGTGCAAAAAGATTTTGCAAAATATAAAGAAAAGAAAAGAAAAGTCTACATATATGCATTTTGGATGCTCATACCATCAAGTTCAACGTAAGAGATCTGCGGAAATTTTGTTTTGCATCCTTTCAGGTCAAGCACATACATTTCTTTTGAACTTGAATATGTACAAACAAATAAAGATGATAAAAAAAAAAAATCTCATGTGTTCAAATTACACCTCGGGTTTCAAGATTGTAACGTGTCAGAATATGTAGACCCATTTTCTACGTACAAATTTAATTTAAAACTTGATGAGTTGTACCAACCCTGTACAAACAAGGAAACATTTTTTCAGGTATTGAAATTATGTTCAAGACACTATAAGGCCAAAAAACAAGTTGTGTCACAGAAGATTTTTCTTTTTTTAGAAAAATGCTAATCAAAATCAGGATTTTTTGTTAATTGCATTTTGACCCACTTTTAAAAAAAAAATTGGTCGCTTGCAGCGGAATTTTCATTTTTTTTCCTCAAATTTTTCCAACAAAAATTCAAGTGAGCAAAATCTAAAAAAAAATTAATGCGCTAAAAGACCAATTTTAAACAAAATGGACGGTCTTCTCAGAAAACTTTATTTTTTGACCTAACTGTGCATGAAAACTGACAAGTTTATTTGAAATTAAGTCAGCAATTGCCTGAAAATTTATATTGTTTAAATGGGGGAGGTGACCACAACCTGGAAGAGCTCATTGCTCCTGTAAGAACGTTTTGGATTCTCTGGAAGAATTTCACTATATATATTATTTAAAGAGATATGATCTATGATTGGTACATCAGTGGGAGAGCCTACACCGTGTGTGAGATAATTAAAAGGATTGTAGATTTCAGTTGTTGAATGTTGTCTGTTTTTTCCCTTGTTTATTAGAAACGGTGATTCAATAAGATAGTTGCAGAATATAAGTAGGCCACTAGGGTGGTGGGAATGCATTTTTTACCACCTATTTTTAGAAAACTTAACTCCCTGGCGTCTCAGATAAGCGTCTATTGTGATTGCGTTACCAAAGGTTCTTTCTTGCTATATCATGTAATGAGCAATCAGAGATACTTTAAGAAAGTGTAGACCTCAGGGGGTTAAGAGCAGCACTGATATAAAAACTAATTCTACAGGATACAGACTTCTATGCTCTAATCACATATTTTTGTGTACAACTCCTGATGAAAACATTATTTGGAAAGCCTTGTTTAATGAGTATTTGGAAATCTATTTTGAGAATTGAAAGTTACACACTTTTTTTGCCTTCCATGCAGGGGGGTTCGGGTTAGTGCAGTGGTCTTCCCTCAATTCGCACCACTGTGGTCCCAGTTTCGACCCTCGGTCGGGATTGCGATTGGAATGTTGTTTGGTGTCCAGTCCATACTCGGCTCGCAGGTTTTCTCCCGGGTACTCCGGTGTCATCTGCTTCTAAAACGGGGATTTCTTCCGGGGGGGCACTACATACTTCCCGTGTGTCTTCCTCAAGCAGGACCTTTCAGATCTGCCCTACACGCGGATATCTGTCTTCATTCAGACTAGCCCTTATCACGGATAAACCAAAACGCAACCCCTTAAAGCGGCACTAGCAAATGTGCACCCCAAAATCTAAATTCATTCAATGTGCTTTGCCATGCACTGAATCTGGTCTCTGTGATTCCTTTAACGAGCGTAGCACGGAAAATTGGCTAATATCATGAGTACAAAGGAGTTTTGTTACCTAAGTAAGTGCTGATTTGCATTTAATTTTTATGTAAGGAGGGGCCGGATCCGCCATTGGCTACCCTAAAAGCTGAATGATAGTGCGAAATGATACCCTTTTTGGTCATTTTGCTTGGTTTGTTGACCCTTTTTTGCGGTCCGTTGGGTCCGCGCCGACGTGTGAAAACCCGACCCGTTTCCCGCGTTTTTCTGCTCGCGATGACAACAGATTTAGTTGAGTGGCCCCCACGGGGCTTTCTTCCCTAAGTCCCCCATGATATATGATAATAAAAGTGAATTGAAATAAAGGATCTTTGATAACACTCAAATGACACGATAGTGTGATGTGTCGTTAATAATAATACCACCTCCTCCTCCTACATACAGGAGGCAGCAGTGTTGTTGTTATGCATTACCGTCAGTGGGATGTGGACATTAAATAGATTTCTGGCTTTTAAGTTATTCATAATTAAAATCATAAAAATGACCAAATGTTCTTATTTGTGCTGTAATACATAAATTTTCTGATTTTTTCAAGGATGGATAGCAGTTAATAATCAATAAAGAGGCTTACCTCATGTGTGAAAGAATTACATTGCCAATATTATTTATCTCAAAACAAATTAAATTCCCAAAGTACCGAACATTAAAAATGCTTTTCAGAATAAATGTCGTTGTTAGTTTTTTTGAAAAGATACCACACAAAGCATACATGAGGACGATCATTGAAAGTCCGCTTCATGTAGGAATGTGTTTTTGTATCAGTACTAATTTACTTTTCTTAAAATAGCTTTCAAAATTCAACTCAAAACTGATCAATTGAAACCTCACCTTAATTATCCCATAATTCCTATGATTTGAAAGTTGCACCTGTAATGAGGTCATGTGACTCTGCAATGCCCCTGCATCTGACTTGACAGTCGGGCCGATTCCCATAAGGAATTTTCAGTTTAATCACGCTCTGTTTGGGAGCTTAAGCCGGTTGCGAATATTAAAAAGCTTTACAAAATCTGGGCATAACAAACCCCTAAGCATGCACTGAGAATCCCACACCCACTACGCCCAGACAATGATGTAACTGGAAATAGATTGCAGAGTCTTGAGCTGGAAGTTTCATCATTTGTGCCTGGGATGCAAGAAATGTCATTGGTAACTGACAGTCATATATCGAGTGTTATCCCCATAGCAAAAGAAAAAAGTATCGGAAAAAGTTCCGGAACATAAGGATAGCTTTCCGGTACTATATTTGCTGTATATTTGAAGGTACCCAAAAGTATCACTAGCGGGACTTAGTGGGATATATCCCATTAGCTACCCGCTAGTGGATACTATTCAGATATAGGTTATCTGAGTGGTGCCACAAGCAATGCTTAGGTATGACATGTCCATGTGGTACCACTAGTATCTGAAAGGTACACCCACTAGCGGATACCTTTCAGGATACCTAATTATCTGAAAGGTATCCGCTAAGGGTACCTTTCAGATATTACATCTGCAAGAGTAACACTATCAAATGCTGAGCATATCACATGATCCTCCACCAGTGGATACTAGCAGATACTGGGTATCTGAAGAGTTATCCAGAAAGAGGCCTTGAACAAGGAATGTGATTGGTCCTCTCTGCAAGTTCAAAGTTCAAAACCAAAATTCAGAGCTAGACACTACTACTCTGCCCATTAACCACTAGTAGTCTTCGCAGATTCAGGTGTACACATGCATAGATGACGGCCCACGGTTTGTGACTGAATTCTTCATCCCATGGATGTTAATCTTCTACATGGATTCTGTATGGGGATGCTTCGTGTTATATCTGTGCTGGGATCACTATCTTGCATGGCGGCTTTAATCTATGACGGTTGTTGTGCACACAAAAGAAACCCATAAAATTTGTTCAACTAAGCTTCCTGCATGGCCCATATAGTGCAGCCAGATGAATTATACATTTAGGCTCATTGGTTGATCAAATTGATGCATGCCTTTTATAATAACTCTTTTGCAGTTGGCTATATTTGTTGAAGAATCAGGCTGTAAGAACCCTACCTTGTTTGAATAGTTTTGAAATCAGGGTTTTTAAAGCTACTGCACGTATTTTCATGTATTTCATGGATGTAGCATTGTGAAGTGATTAACTAAATGTATTAAACTCAACTACTGTATCCTCTTTTGAGGTGCTCCTACATAACAAAAGGAAATTTCAACTACAAGAAAACAATGGTCGCCCTTCTTGGGCTTTTGGCGGGGAAGACTGAACAAAGACCACGGAACAAGGGTGTCTCTGATAGTAATCGGATCTATAGTAGCGGGATAGTATCTGATACTAGTAGCGGGAGAATCGGATACTAGAGCGGAATAGTATCGATACAGCTACCCGTAGAATAGCGGCATACTGTTCCAATACTATCCCAGAGCCATTACCATAGAGGGACAAAAAATTTGCATTGACAACTCCCGATAACTGTTTCCGTACATATCCGATACTATCACGCTACGCAAAACTAGTAGCGGGATAGTACGATACTATAGCGGGATAGTATCGGATCTAGTAGCGGGATAGTATCCAAACTAGCTACCCGTAGAATAGCGTATACTGTTCCGATAATATCCAGAGCCATGACCATATAGGGACAAAAAGTTGCATGTGAAAACTATCCCGATACTGTTCCGGTAGCATATTCGATACTATCCCCGATACTTTCTAATATTTTGCTATGGTCATGACCCAAGACCTTCAGAGAATCTGAAAGATGTGCCTCGTCTTCTTTTATTGTCTCAATTTCTGTTTTGAAAAAATAGTTTGCTTTCCAATGTCGGTAACCACCCAGGGTCAACCACTTGGCTGATGGGTCACTGTCCCTTCCCTTTGCTCTTTATTCCCTGACTGTCCTTCTCGGTTTATCCCTGTGACTAGGCACTAATTGGCTAGCGGCTGGACACAACACCTAGTAACACCACTGGTTTGAAGTCCCTCATTATATAAAAACTCATATCTGTTAATATATTTTTGAAACAGCTTTGTTTCCTAGCTCTCAATGGAAGTGATCAACATTGGCCCAGTAAACCAATATGCCAGTCGCATTCACATCATTTGTTTAGATTATGAAGGTTACTTTTGAATTTCTGTTTGTTTTAATCTTTTTCTCAAGAAACACAATCTATACACAGCAGATGACCTTTGCGGGGTTTCAAGGTGTCCCGCAATAATTCTCATCAACTCATTAGCAAGAATATGGATGTGGTGTCCCATATGGACCACCGAGTGCAACACAAAATCCGAACTGCCAAAAGAAATATGTCCTCTTTGCGGGTTCTGCTCTGACGGGTTAGTGCTTGATAGACACCCACTACTAATTACAAAAGGCCAGGTTGTTTGTCTCATATTACAACGAACAAATAGTGGACCCACGTACTTATTACGATCTTATTTTTGACTCAAGTTGTGGATGTAGCTACACTCTTAACAGTGATACGGACCTCATGAATGCAGATGTATCAAGTCAGGTATTAGAGCCCACTCACCAACCTTTCCACAAGTCTTGCGCCTTCGTTATTTTAATTTTTCACACTCATTTAGTCTCCTCAAGCGTGGCGCCATCGCGGTCAAGTCCCAAGCTGTCCGTTCAACTTGCTCTTCTATAAGAAACCAATGCCCCAACAGCAGAACGAGCCTGTGCTTCCTGATGTTCCATTAGGGCAAACACAATGAAACCCAACCCACTTTGTACAACAACAGATCAAAAACCCAGAATTTATCCTTGAACAATCTGAAAAGTACGGCATTTGGCTTGTAACGCGTGCCAGGCGCTGATCTTAGAAACTGCACCAAGCGAAAAAAACAAAAACAAACCTAAATGGAATTAACAAAGGTGTATGCAGAACAGTAATTTTGACATACACTGTGATAAGAAACAATCATTTTACTCAATTTATTTCCAGAACTAATGCATTTTAGGGTTACATAACGACTACATCTCAACTTTTGATATAATGTAAATTGTGCATTGTGGCACGATCTCTTGTGTAGAAAATCACTAAAACCTATTCAGTGTAAGCTGGAACATGACTCCATTCTTTTGTTACTACTTATATTGTACACATTTGGTCGGAGAAGATGTGTCCAAGTTGTGATTCCTATAGCAATAATGTGCTTTACTTTAGGAGCAGTTACGGCTGGTTTCCCGAGTGTTATCTCAGTGAACTTTATCAAAAAGGTCATGTTTCATCTTATAGTGAACACACAAGAATTAGAAATAACAGTTATCCAATTAGCAGTGAATGGAAGATGGAGTTTTTCCAATCAATTTTGATTTTTAATAAATGTTGATGTTCTTTTCGCCCAAATACTAGTTCCGATGAATTAGATTTGCCATACAGAAATGCATAATGAGACTAATCAACAATTTGCTCCCCGAAACCAAAACAACATGTGGCTTCTAGGACACTAAATAATTGTGCTCTCAAGTGTTGCAGTATAAAATTGTTGACACAGTTAAAGTTAAATAGCCAGTAGGTCATTGTATAACTTATTTTGATTTTATTTAATGGATGTGACGTTTTCCTTTGAATTGATATTGTATTCAAACAAGAAAGTGCTTTTTCTGACCAAAAGTTTTGATATTGCACGTTTCTGTGGGGTGGCAAATCTGTTTTCATTTTCATTTTCCTGGCACTCCCTTCACTACGTTTATTCCAAAATGAATCCATTTTCTGCAACAAATGGCTCAATTTTCATGCATACAGCAAATATAAAAATACTCAAAATCTCAGACCCAGTTCATATTAGTGATCTTATTTACATAACAACAACATATTTGGTTTATTCACTTCAGGTGTGATTCTATACACTGGTAAGCATTCCAAATATGCAAAAAAACATGTTTGACAAGAGTTGGGAGTTCCTCTTTCTGGGTATGTCCTTGTGTCTCTTTAAATCACTTTTATAGAATTTTTATGAAATGTTTCCTTTCTTAAGCATTTTTGTAAACAAAAAATTAATGATTTAAGTAATTCCAAACACCATTAAATAGGTACATTTTTCTAAAAAAAAAAGCAGTACCGCCTGTCTAAAAAAAAGTGTACAATCAGAAAACAAAAATTGGTTAAATTGTATGAATTTCAAAATTAAGTCCATTCTTCCTTGCATAATTTTAAAGAACAAAGACCTGGCTTTACAATTTGGGTGTTGTTCATCTTAGTTGCTTTTGTCAATCCAGAGATATAATCAATTTAGTGCGATATACCAAAATCGATTTTGTGCCACATTTTATGCATGGGGAGATTTGCTTCGCCAGTTATGCCATGGCGTCTTGAAAGGCTCACCAAAAGAGTGAACTTGGACAAAAGAAACAAAACACAGATTAAAAAACAAAAAGAGTCTAGTTTTATCGACACAAGTTTTAATAATCAACATAATCAGTTCACTGATAATTCTTTTTCATAATTTAATGGACAATACAAAATTGCCGTCAATGAAAGGAACTTGTGAATTACAAAATGTATCTGTTAAAATCATGCCCCCAGAAGGAATGTAATTTGCAACCAAAATAAACCCCCAAATCTAAAGAAATGGTTAAAAAATAGTGCACGTTTTGTGCATTTACTTAATGTTAACGTCAATAAAAATTTGGAATTTGGAAGAAACAGTATCAAAGTGTTGGAGGATTGCGGTCTGATAATTCAAGACCATAAAAACTCTTCTCCAAGGTTGCTGTAAGCCGGCTGTAAGCCACTGGTTCTTCTTCTAACAAAACAACAGTATGTCGAAGGTTATTCACTTTATCTTAAGCCAGAACTTAAATGATCATAACTTCCCAATTAGTAAAATGTTTCGTATATTTTAGAGTTTTTTTATGAAGTTAATCCCTTTTTAAGAATTTCATATTCTGTTCAAGTGTGAATAACACCCTTATGTTAACAAATTCGTTCACCGTTTTCACTCAACCAGCAGTGCCACAAAATCGATTTTTGTGTCCGCAGTAAACTGAGTGAGTTCTCCCGATTGAAAAAAAGCAAATGAGATTGAAACAAATATCTGGAAAGCCTGGTCTTTTCGCTTTAAGGAGATATGTACAAAACGAACTACTTATGTTGAGATAGAATATTGAAAAAATCGGTTTTTGAGTGTACCATTTTTTTTGAGACGGCTCCCCCCGCTATACTTTGAAACAAGTAGGACAAGGGGGGGGGGCCCCTTCTGACGGATGATAGGTGGCATTTCCTTGTCGATTCTGTTTCTTGATCAAGAACATGAAGTATAACCATAAGAATTCTAACATATTTTCACTCTTATAGGCACAATACGATGCGTGTATAGAGGTTGTGGCTGTTTTAATCGATTGTCTAGGAACAAAAGAATCGAACGGGTGACCTGTACCGTAATGCAACCCATTCAATTTAATGTTGCCTGCAACCTTGGGAATCATCTCATTTGTATGCCATAATGTGCTGCAAATAACAGCGGTTTCTGTTTTGATCTTGTTGAACAAAGTTGAGCATTACGGTTGATGGCGTCACAGGCACAACCTCTATTTGTTAAATTCTTCATAGCCTTTAGATTACTCATCACAGACATACAATAGGGTTTGGCATGACTTGGCTCTAGCACCATTATGACTGTGATGGTGACAATTTCTAGCTAAAGAAGCTTAGTTTTTCTTCTTTAGTAGACATCACTGATACACTCATGGTAGTAAAGTTATTCTTCTGAGTTCTTCCACACTCAACCCTTACACGATGATGGAGTTCTAATCGTTGGATATTGTTTTTATTAGATTGGAGTGATTTCATAGATTTCCTACCTTCTATTAGACTAGAAAAATGTCTGAAAAGTGAAAACCAAAGGTGATTTTGATTTGCTTAAAATATATAGGCTGAATTTAGTATTTACTCCAACATTAGAAATTCTTTTCCAAAGAAATGATTGTCAGCTTAATCCTTTCATATAGGAATATTTCTGAAGGAAAGCTTTACATTAGTGCACAAATTAGGGCTTCATTTTTAGGGACAGCTGATATGTGTTACTGTATTTTTCCAAAGTAAGAAACCAAAAAATTGTATGTTTTTTTGGGGGGAAAGCAAAAGCAGGTTACTTCCGGTGCACTTTCCTCTTCATAGAGGTTATTGACTTCACTCACGCATGCCTCCTACAAAAGGGCGATCGTTCTCGTAGCAATCCTCATTCACATCAATTTAGTCTGTGACCTCAAAGAACTTGTGTTACTGCTCAAAGCATGACCTACCAGTGGTGTACCGACTGGGGAGGGGAAGGGGGAAAGTTCCCCCTCTGGCTCGAAACAGCGGGATGATATGGACCAAAATATTATTTTCATTCAATTTTGACTAATTTCGGCTTAAATTTAGGAAAAATACAGTAACTTTGGTAAGTTTTCTTCATCTTCTGCATTTTTGCGCATTTTCTCAAGTTCAGACTTAATTGGAGCAAATCACCGAGACAACTTACAAATATCCCCCCTCTGGTGGGAGGACTTGGGAATTTTTCCCCCTCTGGATCGACTGTCTCTGTAACGGCACTGTGACCTACATTTGGTGGGTTATTAAATAATTAATTTTTATTCATAGCATGTACATGTCGTTCTTTTGAAAGTCTTAAACAGAGTTTAGTGGTCGTAGCTGGGATGTGCAACTCGCAGAGCGTGCAAGACCCTCTTGCTGGGTATTGACCCCCAGTGTTGATTTCCACTGGTGTTTTCCCAGAATTTTAAATCAGTCATTAGTTAAGATAACTCAACCTTAATCATAGCTATTATTTATGAGATTTTCAGAAGCCAACCAATTTGTGAAAGGACAATAATTAATTGGATCACTGCCACGGGTATTTCCTTTTCTTTGTAATTCCACTTATAGGTCAAATGTGAGAAACATAAATTAGAGGCCTTTTTTTAAAAGAAATACAAAAGATCTATAGATCCACATGTCACTATCTAGACCATGGTGGATCGGTGTAAAAGAAATTTTCAGAGAAATGATCACCATAGAAAATTACAACACGCTACAAAAAAATGGCTTTAGAACTTTTTTTTTGTCCTCTGTATGGAACCCTCAAGAATGGAACCCTCAAAAATGGGTTCTTAAAATCTGAAAACTCAAGGGATCTCCAAACCATAAAAGGTGACTTATACAGTATTTAGAAGAACTATTTTTGGTTCCTTGAAGAACCTTAAAGGGTTCCATATAGAGGACAAGTTTAAAACATCTTTCGCACCTTTTTTTTCTTAAGTGTAAGGTTGCTCATGTCCTGCACCACCAATTTCTCCCCCACCATCCCAGCCACCATGGTTCCTCCTTAGGTTATCCTTAGAGATGAGGAAAATGCAATTAAAGGACAGAATGGCATGAAAAAAAATTGGACAGCTAAGAAAATCACTGAATTCATTTCCACGAGTTTGACAACAATTTGGATGTTTACATTCTGTAAAAACAGGGGGCGGGGGGGGGGGGGGGGGGGATGGGAGGGGGGGGAGGAGGGGGGGGGTACCGGAGTGGCAGTTTTTTGTGGCAATTTCGGAACAGGATGCTGACATTACTTGCCAGCATTTACGCAACTTGAAAAGCAGTTGTCATCAGCTCACAGAATTCATTGCTAATTGTATTTGTGCAAATGCCTGCTAATCCATCTTTCACTTGCAGATCAATATCTTACACAAGCCTAAAGTACAATGCTGAATCCAGTCTTAATGCTTTTGAATTTTGGGGTCGCAAAACATGCTAGATACAACTGTAAATTCTGTCAGGGATGTGACCACTTGCGTTTCTGTTTTTAAAAGCTTTTCTAGATATTTAACTATATTTATTCAAATATTGTTAGTAACATCAGTCATCAGACTGGACAGTGGTCAGTAGGCAAATATGAAAGCTTGAAAATAATTAAATCCTATTATACCCAGTACTCATCCTCCCTCCTTTAAAAAGTATTTAACAGCAAAACAAGCAAACAATTGTAGGCCAAAAAGAAAATAAACAATTCCCCTCAGCTTCATTTAGCTCAAACCCTAAGCATATCGTTTTCTGTATTTCCTTTTTAGTAAAAAAATCTTGCATTATTTTTTTAATTGCATTTTTAGACCACCTTTAGTTTCTTTTCACTTCCCGGCCAGATTTTCCTTTTGTTTTTGATTTTTTTTTTTAATGTAAAAAATCTGTAAAGAAATGCAGTAAAATTTAAAATTTTTACACCTCTGTGATTGGGAAGCAGAGATGAACTTCTTTTTTCCCTTAACCTTACAATTTTTCTCTCAAGCTTGTTATCAGTTTTCTTCCTACTTTTTTTTAACTGGTTAAAAAATATCTTGAATTACTGCCTATCCATAATGAAGCATGGACAAGTCACTAGCTATACCTATGGGGTTTTGTCGTGTCGCAGTCCATGATTATATAATATTAATATCACCTTGGAAACGCATCCAGGTCTATTTTATTTGATTCCGTGGCTTGGTCATTCAAACAAGGTGCTCTACAATGCGAATTACACAATTGTGTGGATAGTAAATGGGAACCCACTTTGAGTGACCTAGTGGAAATATTTGAACATCAAATATAACTCAGAATTCTACAATAGGAGGTCTCTTCACCCGATTCTGATTTTGTTCTTTATAATGATTCACGACAGTGCATTTAATACCGTTGAAATTAATTTTATATCATATATTATGTTTTCATTGCACACGTTGATTGACATATCTATATGAACTACAGGCATTTTCTGTAGAGACTTAAGATAATATTTTCACTGTAAAATTTTCGGTTATTTTTGCTACAACCAAATACAAGCTGTTGATATTTTTGATCAAGTACTGTATACATAGAAATTTTTGCTCTACATTTATTTTGCACTTTTCACATTTCAAACAGTTTCCACAAAAAAATCAATTTTTTTACTTTTGTGTAGGGGTCTTGTGAAGGTGCTCGGAACTGTGAATTTAAAAACAAGCTTGATCTTTACCAATTTTACATTGTTTTGCTTGTTTTAACATTTTGAGCTTCCGTACATAGATCTGTACACACAAGAAATATATTCGCACATTTTTGTTTTTGGGGAAGCTGCTTAAAGTGTGAAATTCACAAAAAATTATATGATGCATGAAAATTTCTGCTTTTCACATTTTTCCCCTAAAAGTATAACTAACAAGCACTAAATAAAGAAACAAAACTGCTATTGTGTAAGTGGAAATTTTCGTGAGGTTTTTATTTCGTGAGTGAACATAAAAACGCAAAAATAAAAACTCGCGAAAATAACTTTTTCCAATAGATTGTATGGCTTAAAAAATTGGGGGCCCCCAATACAATGAAATTAAATTCTCGCGCGTTTGGCAAAACTGTTCAAATCGCAAAAATATCTGTACGCGGAAATTTCCACTTATACAGTATTTTTCTTGATGACCTTTGTTAGTTTTACCAGCCAGTAACATCTCTACTAAACTAGCCCCTAGGTGGGTGGATGTTGACCCTGATTGTGGATATCCACTGGTGTTTTTCTCATAAATCTCTAAATTAGTCATTAGAAAGATAACCCACTTAATCAATATCTATTATTGATGCGATCTATATAAGCCGGCTAATTTGTGACGTATCAATTGGCTCATTGGAATAATCCCATGCCTATTATCTGTGTAATTCACTTGGGTCAATATTATAACCTAAAATTCCTATGTGAGGAGAAAAAAAATTGTAATTTATTATGTTTTCTAAGAAATACATAGATCTATAATTCCATCATGTCACTAAGGACAAGAAAAAAAAAACAAGTTTGTCTCAGATTTTGTTTAAAATTGGTCTTTTAGCGCATTATTTTTTTACGTTTTTGCTCACTTGAATTTTTTTTTTTAAATTTCCAGAAAAAAAAAGGAAAATTCGGGCTGAAAAAAATGAGAAAATCAGGTCAAAAATGCATTAATTTTTAAAAAAAAAATCTTGCATTAGCAATTTTCTATAAAAAAAAAGCATTTCGCATTGCGATTTTTCACATTTCTTCTGAGACAAACTTGTTTTGGGGCCTAACCGTATCATAGGTGATGAGAATTATTGATAAACAATTAGTAAAGAAATATATTGAAAATAACTTAATTGAATATTGATATTGGCCTGAGTGCAAATAGGGGGAATAGCTAATTAAAAATAACCTTAATTTATTTTACACCTTTAAAAAAAAAAAACCAGGGAGTTCAACAAGCCACCATAGCCCCAGCCATGCGGCACATGCATGCCAATGCCAGAATCACTTCACTTAGGCATAAAAAAAAATATGTTTGTTTGGCGTAATAGAGAAAATATATCGGGTCGGTCGGTCGGTCAGATTTTTTTAAAGATCTTCTCAATGTTTTACTCTAAAATGAATACAAGATGCTACTATTTAAAGATTTTTTCAATGACATAGCAAAGATCTTTTATTTTATGTTGTAGTTGCTTTGTTGTCTTGTTTTGTTATTTTTTCGTCTTTGTGTTGGTAAAAAATTTTTTTTTTAAATTGTGGATCAAAATAATGGGTCGATCGGCAGAATATTTTGTTATTTTGTGCTAATTTGCATAAAACCTTTTTGAGTCAGCAGGGTTTTTTAGGGTCAGTCGGGTTACGCCAAACAAACAATTTTTTTATGCCTTACTGTAAATGGGATTATTTTCACAAGCAAAATGTTTGGCAAATAGAGACAACAAGGACATTTTTGTGTTGTGCTAAATTCAAGATTGACCATCACAGTGCTTACTTTCAATGTATATTGAAGACATTTTTTGAAATTTGCAAAAATTAAATCGTTTATTTCCTCGTTTACAGTCCCTGAAAACAAATTGGATGTCTGGAATATTCGATATATATTGTCTCTTTATTTCTTCTTAATTACATTTAATTGAAAAAGTGGATGTAAGTCCTCTTGCAGAACAACTATTTCACCCCTTTCTAGAAACCACCTTTGTGATTAAATTTGATTCAATCTTTAGTCACTACATTATGCACCTTGACTAATGTTTTTAAAATCAAAAAGAACAAATTGAATTATTTATTTTTTTAATTAAGAATTTGTAATTAAATTGGTCAAATGCCATTTTCTGTCATTTTTGTATTTTTTCCAGAAAAGCAACCTTTGTTAATTAAAATTTTTTTTTCACACATAGTGACTCAAAAACAATTTTATTCTGGTTTTAAAAGTTAAAGAACAATAAATAAAGGATACCTTAAAAATCATAAAAGGATAACAACAGCATTTTATTGAAATTTTATAGCCTTTCTAAATCACCATTTCGGGAAATTCCCAAAGATTTCCAAAGGTGAACAATTACAAAATCCCAGGAAGGGAAAGTGGTCTGAAAGTCAAACAAGCACCAAAATGTATATTGTTATCGGCATTTTAATGTAATACTAATAATTCAATTTTGGTAAAAATGGAAGTAAGCTCTTCTGCATATCAGCTCTTTGGGCACTTCTTTCTGGAAATGTCCTCGTGTCTCTTTAAACACATATTTATGTATTCAAAGAGACAGGAGGATATTTCAGAAAGAAGCGCCCATTTTTTTTTCAAACCAAGGTTTTTTGCATATTTGGAGTGCTTACCAATGTATTAGATCACACCTGAAATGAACAAGCCCAATACGCCATCTTTATGTAAAAAAGATGATAATTTAGTATTTTCTGTCATGCATGACAGAAAATCAAAGCATGCTTTTCTATAGGGGTGATTATGATAGCAGGCAAGTTCAAAAAAAGATATATTTTTGTTTTCTTTTTTACTTCTTTGTTCAATAAACCTTCAAAATGATCTCAGTAAGTGTTTTACAACTGATCAAGTGCAAATTGAGAGAAATTTGTATCTTGAAAAACTCTCCTGTCACTTTAACAGTTGAATATTTTTATTAAACATTTTACATTTACATTTTTTAATGGTTCAGTTTAGTGTCTCAGGTATTTACTATGCATGAGTGTTAAATGAAACACTTTGAAGTGCTGACAAAGTGTAACAAAACTCCTGAAAACTGATTTACTGTATATTATAAGATACCCAACATTTATAAAAATGCTTTCCTATTTTAGCTTCTGACCTCAGATTTTCTGAGTTTTCTCAGCCAGAGAAGGCTCAGTCACACAGCCGATTTTTTGCTAGAAAACCACTTCCAGACTGCTCCAGACTGGTGCCGATTGGCCAATTTCAAAAATCGTGAGCAGTTTTTCTTTTTCATGTGTAGTTCTGGCAAGGTCTGGGCCTGTTCTGTGCAGTCGTCTATAGTCCTACCCATTTTTTGCTAGAAAACCGCTTCCAGACTGCTCAAGACTGGTGCCGATTGGCCATTTTTTCGAAAATCGTGAGTAATTTTCCTTTTTCAGGTGTAGTTTTGGCCAAGTCTGGGACTGTCCTGTACAGTCTTCTGCAGTCTTGTGTGGTCGGGAGCACGTGGCAAATGTGAAAAAACCCGCCACAATTTTTTCTTGCAGCTTAAAAAAACGGGGCGGGTTTTGGAATCGGGAAGGTCGGCTTGAACACATGAGCGGTTGGAAGCGGTAGCCGATGAATTGGTGCGCATCATGAGTGGTTGTGTGCAGTTAGAAAGTGGTCGGCAATGACTCTGCTCCAAGCGGGAGAGAAAATGCAAGCCAACTGGACATGTTGAATCGGCGACCAAACTCGGCGACTACAGAAGATAAGTCGCCGACTTGAAGTCTTGACAGCAACTTGTGCTGTCGTGTTAAGGTCTGCGACTGATTGAGAACTGAACAAGTGACATGCTTGATCACCTACTGCTCGGCGATTGAGCATCTCTTGTCTTGTAATTTTAACAAGACTGCAGCTGATTTGGAAAGAAATGTGGTCTTGTGTAGTTGGGAAGAGGTTGGGTCTCGTCGCGGGTTGTCTTCATGTGACGGGACCTTTCTTGGCGTCAACAACTCGGCGACCAATCGACGAGCAGTCTTGACAGCGACATGTCACAACTTGTGCCATCGTTTCAAGGTCGGCGACAAATCGGGGACTGAACAAGTGGCGTCGCCAATTAAACATGCTGGATCTTGTTGATTCAATGATGCTGTCGCCTACTACTCGGCGTTTCAGCATCCCTTGACTCGTTGACGACGGGGATACTCGCAGACTAATCATCCCTGGTCGGGATAAAAATTCTAAATTTTGCAAGTTTGAACAAGACTGTAGCCGATTTTGAAAAAAATGCGGTCTTCTGTAGTCGGGGAGTGGTTGGGTCGGGAGCTGTCTTCTGTGTGACTATACCTAGAGCAGTTAGGATGATTGGTCTGTCTTGGTTAGGCTCACAGGTTTGCAATAATAAAGACACCATGTGTCAATCTGAGCTGAATGATTCCACAACCACTTAAATGGCACTATCAGTGATTTTCTAAATTAGAAACTCAAAAAAAAAATAAAAATCAGATTTTCACATGTCAGTTGCCTGTCTGTATCCTAACATGCAAAAGATAAGACTGAAATTAACGTAATAAGAACAAAATCAGATATTTTTGTCATTACTGTCCATATGGACACTTAAAGCCTGACTCAGAGATTTCCCAATGAGGGCACACTCATTTTTCAAAAAAATGTGTGTTTTTGGCATATACATAATGCTAGTCCATATACTAATCACTGTGTGAAATAACTTGGAGCTCAAATCAAAATCCTTCATATATCAAATTACAACCTTGACATAAAATTCCAGATCCAGAATTTTTGTTATTAAAATTCCAGATCCGGAATTGTTGTTATACATGGTATCCTATGGCACTCTTGTACACAAATGTTTACTGCATGAAAACAAAAAATCCTATTCAAATTAAGCATTTTAGGTAACTAGCTTTAGTCCTAGATTACTATTTTTAAAGGTACATTTCGTGATTCCAGCACCTTCTGTTTTATTCATGGTTCACAAGATATCCTTGAGAAAAGCTTATTCACAAAATTTGAGTTGATCCCGATCTTGCGGTTTTGTGTTATGAGCTAATGCTTGTTTCCCACGCTCTCATAGGCCACTGTGCTGTCCGTGCTGTAATTTCTGTCCCTTTACGGACAGAAAATACAAAATTGCGAATTCTTAAAGATTCGACCGAATTTGCATGTAAGATTTGGTACATGTGGAAAGGCTAACGGTTCAGATGATATATAAATCTCAACTTTTTTGAGGTAAGTCGGGGGGACGAGGTTGTGGATCACAAAATGCCCCTTTAATTACTACACAAAAAAATATATTTCTGAGTCAGCCTTTAATGCTATACATAATTGAAGAGAGATTCATATCTTTGAAAACTGCTGTTTTCCTCCTCTTTTTTGTCATTTTCTTCATTTATCTGTCACTTTTAAGCTACTCCTCTAAATTTCAAATAGTTTAGTTAAAACTCTTTTGGTGGATCACTGATAGTGCCTTTAAAAAAGCAAGCCCTCTACTTTCCCTGGGTTTATTTGGCTACTGATGAACCAATTTCCTGTCAAGAATACTGACAGTTGTCCAACAAAGCAGAAAGTGTATTACAATTCCTTTGGTTTCAAATTATAAAAAATATTCACTTCCTGAGGGTTTTTACCAATGCAGGTCAACTTCCTTGCAGTTCAGTGAAATTGTTAACAAATTTTGTCCTAGAAGCACAGACACCAACTCTAATCCTGGCATTTAGTATAGGTTAACTGTATGATCCAGGAGCATAATTCATTTGACAATATGGTCAATGCCAACCTCCCTGGCACATGGGATCAATACTGGCATATTTTCCATACTATGTCACTTTTCTTGGAAGAGGTTTTTAAAGGGGAACTAGGTGAGTTCTTGTTATGGGAGAACTCTATTATGATCATGTTCAGAAAACAGTTTGATCAATTATTAAGGTGGAATTAGTTCATGGGTGTGATGATTCACAATATCAATCAAATGACACAGTCATGGCAAAATGTATAAGTTTATTGATCGGCTCTTGTTTTGTTTTGTTTTGTTTTGTTTTTAAATTATTTTCTGCCTGTTAGATGTTGTAGCAAAGCTCACTGAAGAAATGCAGATTTTGCCAAATGGAGCTAAAATTTTGGAGAGTTTGGGGATAAAGTAGGGAGCTGGAGCACACTTAGACGGGTCAGGCCCGTAACCAGAATTTTTTATAGGGGCATGGCAATTTTTTTCTGAAAGGGGACATTCCCTAAAATTGCAAAGGGCGGTGAATTGGACACATTTTTTTTGGTCACATTTTTTGCAACAAAAGAATAAAAACTAATTTTGGCTCACTCTGCTCACAAGATCTTTTTTGGCCTTTTTTAGCTCTTTTTAGGATTTTTTTTGGCCTTTTTTTTTTTGGGGGGGGGGGGTTACGGGCCTACAGGGGGTCCTAAAGAACTGCAGAGGAAGTGTGAACTAGTCTTGACCCCCTCCCCCTGCATATAGACCTACATGTGCTATCATTTTAGGTCAGTCCCCACCCCCTGGGACTTATATCACACTTAAAGACACTATCAGTGATTCATCCGGATGAGACAAAATATTTTAAATTTGCAGAAATAGCTTAAAAGTGAAGGATATATCTGTATAATCCTCAGAAGTTACTTTTTACAACTAAAGAATCGACAGAAAAGGAAGATAATGGCAGTGTTCAAATATATGTCTCTCCATTCAATTATGTGTTGTAGGAAGTGTCCGTTCGGACACTAATGACAAAAATATCCGATTTTGTACTTATTAGCTTGCTTCTGGTCTTATCATTTGGAGGGTATGTTAGGGTACCTGTACTTGTTACAGACATGCCAAAATCGGATTTTTGATGATTTTTTCAATTTTCTGATTTAGCAAATCACCGATAGTGCCTTTAAATGCAAGGGGCAAAAATGTCCATAAAAGCTGCAATAAACAAAGAATAGAATAATCCTGAACTTATATGCTACCTGCCTGCCAAGAATATCAAACTGCATTCCGGTAGTCAAATGAGCACCAAAATGGGAAACCACATCCAAATAACTGTGGAAGCAGGGCGCTCTAATATCTCCTGTTCCTTTAAGATACCACAAGAAATGTGTCACCAACTCAGTCATTTTTGGTTTGAACTAGGTTTTCAGGAGGTCATGGTCAAATGGAAAGCAAAAGAACAGAGGTAGGAACAACTTTCTGTTTCAAAATAATACTACAGGGCTCTTAACCAATCATTTCAATAAACCAGCAAAAGAAAACAGTGTCTCTTTGTTTGCAGATACAATTTATGATACACAGAATGCAACAGGAGGTCGGGGCCAGTTTGCATTTACTGTGTTTGTTTGAACTCTGTAATGTGAGATGAGAATGTGACAACACCCATGCAAACTTTCAGATGCAGTGTTTTCTCATTTGGCAAAGATTGACGACTACTACTGAATCAACTTGCACTCTCTGCTAGGGGTTAGGTACTGTATAAGTGGAATTTTTCACGAGGTTTTTATTTTCGCGAATTTCACAAGTGAACTAAAAACCCAAAAATAAAAACTTGCGAAATAACTTTTTCCAATAGATTTGTATTGCATTGATGTCAATACCGTGAAATTAAATTCTCGCGCATTTGGCAAAACTGTTAAAATCACGAAAATATCTGTACGCGAAAATTTCCACTTATACAGTATGCTATTTTAAATCCTTGAGCATCTTTCATAGCTTTTCATACAGCATTTCTGATTGGCCAACACAAAATATATTAATTTCAATAACCAGTTGGAATGCAGCTTGCAAATATTTAAGCCCAAGCATTCTTCAACCTTACCTCCAATCTTACCATGTTCCTGATGAGCTCCAAAAATCACATTGATAGGTGTACTTTGTCTCGTCTGAAGTATGAAGTGACGATGTATGCGTATACCCAGTGCTGCCTTTCATTTGCAGTGCACTTTTGCCTATCACTGAAAGATGGTTCAATGTATACGCCTGTGTTGCTACTTCTTACTTCAAGCTGCATGAGAGAGATTCCCCTCTATCAGATTTTTTTTCTTTTTAGAATGTTTACCTGTGTATTTATAACTTATAACTCAGGAAAGAATGAGTCAAAAATGTTGTCTTTATGTTACAAAAATGACAATTTTGGGGAATATTATGTTGTAGGCATTTTATTATATTGAGTTGAGATAACCACTCAATTCACTAAACCAGCAAAAAAATTGTGACCCTTTGTTTCATATATACAATTTCTGACACACAGAATTCATCAGGTGGGGCCAGCTTGCATTTACTGTGTATCTTTAAAGTGTGGTGTGTGAGATGAGGATGTGACAACACATATGCAAACTTTCAAGCGCATTGTCTTCATTTTGGCAAAGATTGATGAGTAGTGATTCAACTAGCACTCTCATTTAAGAGTCTATGATTACACACTCATTTAAATAAAACCTGCATTTATCATGATAACTTACATCTGGAGCCATTGATGGGCCCAACCCACAACTGTAGTCTCTGGGGCAAGGTCTGATATATGCAAGATACCGTAGAGCTTGGAATGGTTTGTGACATAATGGACTTAGGGACTCAAATTGGAACTGCTTGTTTTTTGGTGGGAGTTTGGAATAGAAATATAACCAACTTTTAAATACACTCTTTGAAATCAATTAACATAAATAGACCAAAGCTACGGGTGTCACAATTGCACCTCATCATGTATATTTAATTCTAAATAGAATGTCACAAATTCAGAGTACTACTCGTGGGATAACCTTGATGTAAAGGGGCATAACGGCGTAACAGGGGACACTAGTCACATAGTGGGAATTGGGAAATCCCGGTTTTGAAGGCGATTTTCCCGTGGATGTGGTTTTGCATATTTTCATGGGTTGGAGTGAAATTTCCTGGGCAGGCAAAAAAGGTCTGATTTAGCATGATTTTCAAGCTTATCTTCCTGGTCAAAGCTCTCTGAGGGGACAACCTGCCTCTGCAAAACCCCCCCCCCCCATCCTGTTAATGCTAGCTGATGTGGATGCGCCCTCGTCATTGGGCTAACAATAAGGTCGGGGGGGGGGGGGGGGGGGGTAGGACAAGATCGCTCGATTTGGGCATGGTGATTTCCAATGGTAATTTGTGAACTGCATAGTGCATTTACTATGGCAGTCTCGGTCCATTGATATTAAAAATCATCTCTTAAACTTCGTTCAAAAGATCTTATGTAATATCATGATAAATTAGAACAAAATATGGCTTCAAAATCCGTCGGGAGTTAGTGGATTAACCCGCTGGCAAAATAGTGTAATTTCCAATAACGGTCATTTAGATTAAATATTCGTGACCAGGCCTAGTCCCTTTGTCAAGTCTGTGTGTGAACGTTCGTCTGCGTAGAGCGCCCTCCTACCGTTAAGTCTTTGAAAAGAATTATGCCACCCGGAAGTTGAATGCCGTTTGAATTTGCTGTTGCTGTTACGTTGACATATCCTACCCCCTGAATAAGGTCTCTATTTTTAATTTTCAGCATATTTTAAGAGAGTACCATGTCCTTTTTCGAATCCTGCAGTGCTCCTCATACCTCTGTGAAGTGCATGCAATCTATCCATACCACCAGTGATTGTTTACAGCTTTTTCTAAATTCAAAAAGAGAAGTCTTGAATTATCTGCAGATTTTATGTGATACCTTTAAATGTCCACTTAGGTGTTCCAAACAAACATCTTATTTGGGATTTTTGCCTACGAATTTTGAACCACAAGCATTCACAAAACTGTAAAAAAACCAAAATGTAGTTCTTTGTTTGAAATTTCTTTCAACCTGCGGTTCCTGCTTCCAGGAATGAGATGTAGGTTTTACAAAATTGACGTTGAACAAAACCACCAGGCACTTTTGGACCACATAATAAGAAAATGTTTTTTTAATTTCATAAGAAAAAAACATATAAAATACATTAAAAAAATATTAATAAGGAAAAATATAAAAAAAATGTAGGTTTTTCAATTTTTGCATTAGCAAAGTTAGCATTTTCTAATGCATGCATGCCACATAGGCCTATTTCACACCATACTTCATACCTTAACCCTTATCTAACCAAGACAACCCATCTGTAAATCCTATCTCTAACCTTAAAGGTTGACTCAGAGATTTCCGATGAGACGCACTTATTTTCATGTTTTTCATGTTTTTGCATATACTAATGCTTGTCCATATATTTAAAATATTATTGAAATAACGTAAGCCAAATCAAAGTCCCTTCATATAACAATCCCAACTCTTGTTATAAATTCCAGATCGGGAATTTTTGTATAAATGGTATCCTATGGCATGGCACGGTTATACTGTGTATAATTGGTTTACTGAATGAAAACGGAAATTTGATTCATCTCTAACTTCGGAATTAAGCATTTCGGTGACTATCTTTGTCTAATACTGATTTTTAATTACAACACACCAAAATTATATTTTGTAAATCGTCTGAATCGCTTCACTGTACAGCAAGGCAGACTGGTGCAATGAATGATAACCATCTCTGCCTCAACAGTTGCAGCCGCAATGCAATTTGAACTGTTTTGCTGTTACAAACATCCAACAAAAGCAAGCTTTTGGACTAAAGTAAAACATTAAGAAGGCAAGCTAGAAGCTAATAGAATGCATAGAGCAATTTTTAAATTTTCTTGGTAGTTAGGGATTAGCAGCGATTTGCTAATCTGAAACTCGAAAATCAAATCCCAATTCATATTTTGTAATTTTGTTATTGGCATGATATGCCGAAATAACCTGCAGATGGTTGGCTTGAAAATCGTTATAAAGACAAGCAGTACTTTTTATCTGATCTGTAATTTTATTGGTATAACAAAATTCTGACTTGGATCAAAAAAGCTTTCCCGGTGAATATCACAATTTTCAGCGTGATATTGGGGGGTCTGTTAAGCCTTCTCTCGGCGCCCTGTTAAACACATCACCTGTTGTGGTAACTGATTCAACAAACTTAAGTCCCAAACATTGTGGTTTTAAAACACCACAGTGACATCTTGAAAACCCCCCCACCCTCAATTCTAAAGCGGCTGAGCTACTCACAGAGGACCTTTCCTTATGGCAAAGCAACCAAAGTTTGTATCCTGCCGCTGAACGTTTAGGGTCTCCACCCATGCTAAGCGTGACATCAACTTACAGCTCTCCAGGGAGAACCGAGTGATATCAATCCCTCCATATCACCCTCCTCCCAGAAACTCACTGCGAATCTGTAGAGAAAGCTGCAAATCGAAGGTTTGACCTTATTTTGCTTTCACTTTCCGCCAACAAGGCATGGGATCGCTTCCTATGTGAAGCAGGCATACAAGTGAGATACCCTGCAATCTTCAATGCATTCGCCGATCCAGTGGATAAAATTGGCAGCAATGGGAACCCACTTCACCAGACATCTATAAGCCACCACCAGCTGAGGCAAGACTTTCACCCCTCAGTAGTTTCAGCGGGCTCCTTCTTCTTGCGGAGAATTTCAACTGTAGAAATACAGCATGGGGATACTCCAAAATACGAAAAATGCAAAGCAGCTCGTTGAATGGATTGAAGCCCAAGACCTCCATGCTGTTTGATAGTATTATCCCCTACCTTCTTTCTAACAGTCATGGACATGGACCTGTCCTACCTGTCAACAGTCACCAGCGAAATCCGATCCAGCTGCTCCAGAACGGTCCTCCCTAGATTCCTAGATCAGGTACATTGCCTTCCTGGTCAACGCAGTGACATCAAGTGTCACGATCTCCAGCCTCTACAGAAAGAGATGGAATTTCATGAAGCCCAACTGGTCCAAGTTCAAACAACTCACCAGCGAACTGTATCTCCACGCTGCCAGACCCAGCTTCACATCTAACAGCACGATGCAATATTCTGACTTCTGACTTCTGCTCCATTCTCCACCAGCCGCTAAATGGTTCCATTCAAGAGGCAGGAAGGAACCCCTAAACCCCCTGTTGGGACAAGAATGCGACGAGTTATACAAAGCGTATTGTAATAACCAACTTCTATACTGAGAGAACAGCAACGGGTAACCAGCTACTGGATTCTGCTTGGCCAAAGAGACGGCACCAGATGGGAGGAGAGATTTCCCAATATCAACTTTACCCACTCAAAACCCGCAAGGCCTGGACACCAATCAACAAGCCCACCGGGCGTAGCTGTCCAGCTAAGCCATGTCCATTTCTCTGCAAACCATCGCTTCAGTACTTGTCCACAATGGAAAGTTGGTGGCAGACCACACTCCACCACGGGCGAAAGCCCACTCTCGTCTGTTAATGCAGAGATTAAACAGCTCCTACAAA